>BRZM01001148.1:0-13357 GCA_033238685.1 Lates japonicus | reverse complement strand
CCCCCCCATTCAGAAAAATTCTAGGCCAGAAAGTACACGCACACTGAATCAGACTGAATCAAAACTGCACAGTGCCCTTCAGTGCACCAACAAGAAAACAGAAAAACAGATTTCTAAAAGGACAAAATACAAAAAACTCTACTATAAGTATTTGCAACTAAATGTATTTGCCATCTAAGAAATACGAAGCTGGCCACTGCCCACCCTTGACGGCTAATATGAAATATATCTCATCAGCAACAAAAGAACCTACTTTCAATCTCCATATTCTCATCTTTATTCACCAATATCTAAAATAAATACATTCTAGTTGACTAACAATTGTACCAAATTGTATGCTAATAATGATTTTGTAAGAACAATTTCCTCAAATGTTGCACACAAAATTCTAAGCCTCTTTAAATAAGAAAGTGTTCATATCTTTTACCTGCAGTGTTCCTGAGGTTACCAAGTAGGTCAGATCCACTCAGCATGGTTTCACAAGCCACCTGAAAATCAAAATCACATTATACATCACTGTCAGCTTTAGTCTCTTGTTAAAACTGGAACAGATCTCATCAAGTTCATGTGACTTCTTGACATTTTTTTCTTATTTTGCTCTTTTCCCCCCTTATTTGACAGTAGTTAAAATCACCTAGCTATATATTGTCCACGGTGAGGCATAAAAATTCTGTACATCCTCCCTCACACTGTGTATATACCTTGACAGGGTTGGCGGGCATGTTGCCCATGAAGTGAGTGCTGTAGGGGTAATCCAGCATGGCCATCAGAGTGAGGCGTTCCTCAGTAAGCCGTACAGCTGGTGGATGTCCTGAGCAGACGATGGAGGTTTACACAGAGTAAACTCTGACTGGATGCGACTGTAATCTGGTAATAAAACAACACCATAGTGGTCTTAAATTCCTTATTCAGTTAATATATTTTGTTGCACCTAGGCTGTTCTGAGACTTTTTGATTTTGGAGTTTTTTTGTTTTTTTTTTTAAAGTATCCTATTTGGGTGTAAATCACAAGTTTCATCATAGTTCCATATTATATCGATTCAGTGGACAACGATTTGAAGTTTGCCGATATCATCATATATAAGACGATATCATCTATTGATTTAACACAGTCACTTCTATTCATATCAAATCACAAACAGCAACTAAAATATCATTTGACATTTTTATTCCTGAGCTCAACCAGACATTTAAATGAAAAACCTTCTCTTTTGATGAAAATAGATAAATCCTGTTTTCTATTAAGTGCCACATTCTGATATATTGAGCTTTACATTTTTTTACATTCTATTAAAAAAAACTGAAAGAACATTCAATTTCTATTTGTATACCTTAAAGGAGGATATTGTGTAAACCTATGTAAACCTGTATTTTATCTTGAAGTGGCATGGCTTAAACACAGCATATGACTGTCCTTTCTCCAAAATCCAAAATGTTTCCAGACCGCTGATGTATTCACCAGTGAGGAGACAATATTTTCACTGACTTTTTTCCTAGCTGCTTGCCATGGTGCCGCTCGCTTTTTGTTTGGCTGTGCGCGCTCCCGCGGAGAAAGACGTGAGAGGGGAATTTCAAAATAAAAGCGCATCTTATAAATGATCATATAGTGACGGGCTGTGATGTTATAGGTTAGGGAAGAAACGCTGCTCAGACTGTTAGGTTGAAGTCCTGTTATTCCAGGGTTAATGAAATGTTTCCAGCTTAGACGCGGTGAAGCCTGTCTGTTATATCAGGTGCCTGTAATCGGCTGGGAGCCGGGTATGGAGGTGGGTCTTTCCACAGAAAAAAAAGGCTGAAGGTGAGTCACTGTAGGTAGTTTATTTTTGTCAGCGTTGACTACACAGTACCCCACAGGCGCCTGTCAAAAGTTATGACGAAACTATCTGACGTCTCCGCGCTCTGCTCGGCAAGGGGCGTTACGATATGTATGATGACTGATCGATGTGGGCGGCACGGTGCCTCACAGCAAGAAGGTGCCAGGTTCGAGCCCCGGTTCGGGTCTGGGGCTTTTCTGTGTGGAGTTTGCATGTTCTCCCTGTGCTTGCGTGGGTTCTCTCTGGGTACTCGGGCTTCCTCCCACAGTCCAAAGACATGCAGCTTGGGTCAATTGATAACTCTAAATTGCCCATAGGTGTGAACATGAATGTGAATGGTTGTTTGTCTATATACAGTATGTTGGCCCTGCGATGGACTGGCGATCTGTACAGGGTGTACCCTGCCTCTCACCCAATGACAGCTGGGTTAGGCTCCAGCCCACCCACGACCCTTAACAGATAAACGGTATAGATGATGGATGGACTGATCGATGTTTTCATTTTGGATCGATGCACCCCTAGTATTCTTTATACTGAACCCAGGGTCACTTATCCAGTATGGACATCCAAGTACCACTGACTTTGCTTTAGAGGAACAAGACAAGGATGTCCTTTATCTCCAATTCTCTTTACTCTTTTGAACATATTTTGAATATATTTCCTCTATCATCATCATCTCTACCAGTAAAAGGAAATAACCAGTCTGTTTCACTTCATGCAGATGATATCTTAGTATTCATTTAAGACATTACAAACTCGATTTGTCAAGTTTTTAAACTATTTGATGATATAAACTGGTTTAAGTAAATTCGGATGCCACTTAACCTTGCAAAATATGTCCATGTTTACATTCAAAACAGCAGGATTTCACCAGGTATCTTCTTATCTACATGCAACCTACTTCTCTACTTTCAGTACAAGGTAATTATAAACTTTGAAATACTTTTTTTCCTCTTCTCCCTGTAACTGCTTAAGCATGGATCTCAAAAGTAATGGTCAGAATTCCAAAAATCTCTGGGAATTCAAAATGGATGTTCTTAGGTCTATTTTTCAAATTGATCTTGAATATATTCTTCAGAGAAAAAACAAGTTTAAGTTGGACCAAGTGTTACTGGTGCCTTAACAATAAAATATGGTTCAATACTTCTTTTTGGTCAATTATGTTTACAAATTTTAAAGTCATCTTCTCTTCACAAAGAACATTATCACACAGATTTACCATGGCTTTCAGCTAATTCTTTCAGCTGATGGAAAGCTCCTCTCACAGCATCTCTGCATTCAGGGGCAATGTTTTCAAAATCCTTTCCAAGAGAAAAAAAGTTATTATCTCATATGCATTAAGTGTGGTTAAATTTACAAATGATTTGCTACAGTGTACTGACTAAATAAACAGTTACCAAGACAACTGTAACAGATTTAGGGTAAGAAAACACTTGGAAAATGACAGCTGACACAAATCCAGATATTTTGGAATCTTTTTTTTAGGTTAAATAAGGTTTAGTATTGTCTGCCTAAATCACAAAATGGGCAGCAACAACAAGACGACAATCCAAGCACTTACATTTGTAACATCTCTAAAAAACTGCCTGGAATCTCCCAGCCCAGCGGTGGACAGTATGGGGGCACTGGCAGCCAAACCTCCAGCCACAATGTTTGGATACTTGAGTCTCATATAGACTGACAGCATTCCACCATAACTACAGAGAGGAGGGGAGACGGACAAACAAATAAGACACAATACTATCTTTTATTTGAGAAGAAATCTTGTGTCGTGTCTGGCCTAAAATGGACTGAGGAATAACTGGGTTGGTATCATTTTACTTAACTATAATCAGATATCTGAAAGTGAAGGGAAACTTGTCAATGGGCCATTCTTTTCCATATTTCAGAGGAGTGAAAGCATATTTAGTTAAAAAGAACGAATAACTCACTGGCCGAGAGAGTACACCCTGGACAGACTGCCGACCTATCACAGGGCTGACATATAGAGACAAACAACCATTTACACCTACGAGCAATTTAGAGTGACCAGTTCACAAGCATGTCTTTGGACTGTGGGAGGAAGCCAGAGTACCCACAGAGAACCCACAGGGAGAATGTGCAAACTCCGCACAGAAAAGGCTCAGGCCAACCAGGGTTCAAACCAGGAATTTCTTGTTAAGCACAGCAACTATTTCAGTAAAATTTCAGTTAATGGTTTTATGTCCTTTTCTGAAGAAAAAATCTATACAGTCTCTAGTTCCAGTTTCTTAAATGTGATTATTTGCTGTTTTTCAAAATTCTCCTATGATACTTTATTATATGTAAGATTTAAACAAAAAAAAATCAAGTGATTTCAATGTGTCAACGTGGACTCTTCAGAGATTTTATTAACTAAATGGTTAACTGGGGGAATTTGTTGTTTTGTTTATTTCCAGTGTTTACTGGTTTATCTGGGTTTATCTGAATATATTACTTTTATGTGCATAGATTTGTTGACTTATGTTGCATTATGGTCTTTCTGGTTTGAAAAGTTAAGACAAAAAAATGTGAACGAGAAAAGTATGACTAAGTATAACTGAAAATGATCACATAGTTTAATCAATGCCTCTCCAAAGAGTCTGAACATTAAAACTTGAAAGCAGGATTTATAGCAGGGTTGTTGGACTGGATTGCATTGGTTTTAGTGCTTAATAAACTGTACATCAAGCATCAACAGATTATACCTCATTTCCTGTCACCTGTACACCATGGCCAAAAAACAAAACACAAAACAACATACCCACACGTTCAGTGGATTTTGCTTGAGTCAAAGAATCCGTTGGAATGCATAAAATTACTTACTTTAGATTCATGTATAAAATTTGATGTCAAATTAATTTTTAAAACTTCCCCACACATTCAGCTTCAAGTAAACCAGTTTCAGACTGATCAGGAATTTAAGAAATAAAAACTTCTGAGAAACTCCACAAGTAGTTACACAAGTGGACGACACTGAGAATAGTGTCATCAGGTGACTCTTACCTGCCACCAAACACAATGACGGGACACTCTGTGGCTGCCAGCTGTTGTTTCAGCTCAGTGATAAGGACACTATAGTCAGCAAGGGCCTGCTCCACTGTCAGAAGGCTGATCTGGGGGATGTTGAAGGAGTCTTTGCCGAAAGGCAGAGATTTGCCATAGTACCTCTGTAAGAGGCAGAGGAGGACAAAGGTGTTTAAGCTTCATGAGTTTACGCTTAGATAGATAGATAGATAGATAGATAGATAGATAGATAGATAGACAGATAGATACTTTATTAATCCGCACGGGAAATTCACAGTTCCAGCAGCATCAACAGACTTAAGATAAAAGGTCGAAGGCATGCAATAAATATTGGTAATAATAATAAAAACACTGCTAATAAAAAAAACACAGTGAAGAAACTTCAAGTCCAGATTTTTTTTTTTTTTTTTTTTGCTTGATGAGAGACCAAAGCTGCAGTATACCCATCTCCTGATAGCCATCATGCACACTGAGTAAGTGAATCAAAGTCTTCCATTGTCATCAGCCTTGTATGGTTGTGTTAGGCCAATAACAGTGGAAGTGAAAATCAGCTGACAGTATGAGTTAAACTTTAACCATCCATTAGACTTTGTCACATGATCTGCAAATTCTACTCAGCCAGAACAATCTGGTCAGGAATTATTTGGTCACAAATGGCTGTAGTGTTTGTATTTTATTGGACTGTTTCATGATTTGTTCACTCTTTTCTTACATGTTCAGCAAATATGACCAGTGCCTTCTGCTGAACGGCCAACTCTGTGATGAATCCAGAGTTGAGGGCAAATTCCCAGATGTCTCCCTCATTGCCAGTGTAGAAGAAAATAGGACCATAGCCTTTCTTCCAGTACTTATCTAAAAGCAGAGGGAAAACAGACACATCATGAATCATTTGCTCATACATTAGTTCTATTTCTAGCAGGAAACTGGTTTTACCTGAGATCAGGTAGCGCTGACTGAAAGTCCCGTTTCCCATGCTGTTAAAGTTGAAGTGATCCAGAGTCTGACTGAAATACTTCTCTGTGAAATGGGTCTCTGTCTTGAATCCATGATGTTTTCTTGACTATGAACATGAATCATGAATTAAATATACAGCGCATATTATAGATAGATAGATAGATAGATGTACTTTATTGATCCAGTGAGGGAAATTCATGAAATACTTTGTTATTCATTGAATTCTAACGCTTTACACACCACAACTTTTAAGGGTGATAATACAGAAATTTCGTTAGACATTCCAGAATATCTTGCCATTTCAAACACAATGAAAAACCTGTGGCTAATGCTAAATCTCCATTCTTTATCTGACATACCATTTAATACTGTTGTATTGCCAAAACATAAACTTTTGAAGTGTTTGAAATGAAAGTGTTGGTTTGCTAGTCACTTGTTTGCCAAATTTGATACATTTGTCAAAGACGTAATCAAATGTGTGTAACGTTAGTGACCGACAGTAAGGGAAGTAGAGCACTTTAGAGTGGACTTTTCACTAAAACTGACCTGAAGTTTCAGAAAAACAAAAACTAGCAAACTTTAAAAAACTAAAACGTTACCTGAAAATAAGTGTGTGGCAGAGCGTGCAGCGCCTCAGCAGAGAACAAGCTTGCTGCTACCGTGAAAAGAGCTGATATTTTACTCATGCTCTCGCTTCCAAGGGACATCGAGCCTACCAATCTCCAATGCGCATGTGCGAATCGCACGTGTCACATGATCTATGTTATGCGCTGTGCAGCGTTCAGGGCGCCGAAAATTTTAGGAGCACCAGCCCAAAAGTTAGGAGCACGTTTAAATCGACATTCAATACAACATATTCATATTTTTTCCATGTTAACTGTATTACTGATAAATGCTTTGGCAATAAAGAGACAATTTCAGGAAATAACATTGTGCTGTTGTATTTTAAAGGTAAAAGTATTTTAAAATCTACATGAATGATTTAAGTTGCCCTTTAATGTGGGAGAAAATAAAGTAATCCACATTTTTGAGAGTGATCGCACTGTGCGCCATAAAAACAATTACAAAAGAAACCACTGTTTAAACAAGGCTTATAGTGAGTGATTTGAACAGTGATTTGCTCATCTGCCTAAAGTCAGGGTGAAGCCTCTAACCAGCTGTAAAGATGGGTATCATTAGGATTTTATCTTTATCCTTCCAGACCCCTGTTACCGGTTCTTTTTCATTACTAAATAACTGAATTTTTAAATTTATCATTTTGTAAAAGAATAAATTCAGGACATGAGAAGAGTTTAGTCATATATCAAAAACAACTAAATACTGTTTCTAGAGTAGATGGTTTGTCTAATCAAGTAAAGTTTTTAGGAATTAGTGAAATTTTGAGATTAGTGGCCAACTAACCAGTTAGACTACATACAGACAGCTGTCATTTTTGCTTCTTAGTAACAATTCGCTATTACCTTAACCAGCGTGGTTCCTGTTAAACATGTCGGGAGACTGTGAACAATGCTGATATATTACTTTTCTAAATGCTTGCTGAACAGGTGGTTTGACAAGGTAAGAGAAAGGTAAGAAAAGGTAGAGGCCAGCAGCTTTTACTTTTCAATGCACTCGACGAGCGTAATCGTAGTCAACTTGAGCTGCTTCAATTCAGCTTGTTCACCTCAGCCGCTGTGTGTGTGTGTGTGTGTGTGTGTGTGTGTGTGTGTGTGGCGCCCGCACTGAGGATGCAGCCTCGCCCCGCACAGAGAAGCAGCGCGAACATAAACGACAACAATGGACTCGACCCGAGAATGGAGTTGTGAGCATATTTGCAAGTCGCACTGGCGCTCCTACTCATAAAATTTAGTCACACTGTCTCCAAAAATGGAGTGCGAGTAATTGGTCGCAGTCTGGAACCCTGCTCTTTCCTCTCGCCCTCAGACTTGACAAACATACATTTCATTCATTGTAACTTTAATAGGCCTTTCTGACCTCATGTGAAATGTATCTTTACCAACCTACTTGAGAAATACATAGATGTATAATACATGTAATTTCCTGTTGTCAGTAGGTGGCGCTATGAGTATGGCTGAATGTTGGCATGTAGATGTGTTCAGGCCAAGACTCTTACCAAACATGTGAAATCTGGGGCAGATTGGATAATGTATATGTGAGGTACAACAACTTCCTGTTTCATGGCGAAGCTTCATAATTCCCCACGCTGCCATGGCAAGGGTGTTTAATGAAGACTCATAATCTTCACAATAAATATAGTCTTAATCCTTGTCTGACTACATTTGAGGTGAATCTGATCAACCCATTTAGAGAACAGTACGAAACATGTCATGTCATGCTGTTTCCAATAGGTGGCGCTATGAGTATGTTGATGTGTTCAGGCCGGGCCTCTTGTCAAATGTGAAGTTTGAGGCAGATCGGACAATTTATATTTGAGTTATAACAGCTTCCTTTTTCATATTGAAACATCAAAACCACGCCCCCACGGGCACACTGTTCAACGAAGTCCAAAAAGCGTCACAATTTAACACCACAAAGGTCTTCAGAAGTCACCTACCAAATTTGAAGTAAATCGGAACAAATCTCTAGGAGGAGTACATTAAAGTACAATGGCTGTAAATGGCGAAACTTGGCGAACTCTACAAAAACAATAGGTTCCTTGCAACTTCGATGCCACACTTCATGCTCAGGCACTAATAATCAGAGCAATTCTAATAGGGCCTTCACGCGCTTTGTGCTCGGCCCCTAAGAAGAATGAAAGTTACAATGCAGAGCAATAAATCTCACATTTGATCTAACATAAGGCAGCGGCAAACTGAAAATATTTATTACAGATCAATCAACAGCCAATGTTAATCTGATATGTTTTAATTGTGCGACAACAATGACGTCATTAACGGCGCAGAGAAAACAACCCAAGTAGTGTTCAAAAGTGTTTTAACACTGCACCGATGAGCCCACTATGTAGTTCACTGTAATATAGCTATAATGATTTAAAACAACTAAAACTAATATCTACAACCACACTGTCTCAAAGCATGCTGGGAAGTTCCACCCACCTTCTCCCTAACATGTTACAATATTACTGTGGATTGCCACAAGTAAAGTAAAAATGCCAGAGGGCTGGTGGTATATAAATGACATGGACATTACTATATTCTGTAGTCAGCAGGCAATAGGCTGACAGCTGACTGTTCCCTGTTGTTTATTAATAGTTAGTCATAAAATGTTTTTACAAAATTTAATTTTTTGTCTGTGAATTTAAGATTATTTATTCATATTAACATAATCACATCACATTTAAGCAATACTTAAATGCATTTTAACATGAGTTTACCAAAATATTATTTGTGACAAAACAGAAAAAAAGATGTAAAATAATATACACCTTTTAATAAATCTGCAGTTAAAAAAGCTTTAAAACATCCGTTTTTTACAGTGAGGAGTGGGAAAGAAGGGGGAGGAGATGGAGGGGATGGAGGAGAATGAATGGCAGGGAGGGTTGCAGGAGGTGGTGGTGTGGTTCTCTAGAGGCCGGGGAAGGGTTTCTGCTGGTGGGAGGGGAGGCACGTAGAGCTGAGGTGGAAGAGGCAGAGGGAGGTTAATGAGTCAATCTTGTTGAACTAGTTAAACTTGTTAGTCCACTTTATCCACTTTACTGCTCCCTCTGACCTTTTCATGCCAGTAATGGCCCCAACTGTTTCCCCTCAATCCTGTCCTGTAACAGTATTTAACTCTCCTCAGCTCCTTCTGGATTTCTTTGTTGAAAAAAGGAATGGAAACCAGTTACCAGTTGCACACCCTCGAGTATAATATTGCGATTATACAACTATTACCAACAAAGTCAAATGTATACTCAAAATCTGTTCATGTTGAGGAGCAATTTGCTCTCAAAATTAAAAGGTTTTGGCGAGTGTTTGTCCCGTTTACATGGAAATACATGGGGTCTGACTAATAACTGAAACACAATCAGTCACATCAGTGGACTCCTATGTGTAATGGAACCGAGTTTACCACTACGGCAAATAATCAGACCCTTAGTAACGACCTAGCAACAGAAATGATTTTCTAGTCCCAGATGAGTGAACTCATCTGAGCTGACGTTAATGCTTTATCGAGGTCTCGGACTTTACCGAACTAAATCAGTAGCCTACTGCACAAATGAATGCTTACTTTTATCAACCACGTTATAACAAAGACGCTGCATTTATTTACTCACACAGATGTAGCTTCTGCAACCGCAAACGTTTACATGAATTTTAAGTTATAGCGCCGTGTCACCGGCACAGCTGATGGAGAAAGCCGAGGCGCTTTGCTCAAATGACGTTACAGGACACCCTCGAGTGTAATCTTGCGATTATACAACTATGACCAACAAAGTAAAATGTATATGGCAGAGTAATATTTTTAGTGATGAGTAAGGCGTGCTATCATGCTGATTTGAGCACATTCTAAATGTCTTGTTGACCAATCAGATTGCTCGGTCGGAACTACTTGTTGTATAAAAGTAGGTAAATTGTGGTCTGATAATAAAACTGTACTGGCATTTTATTTCACTTCCTTCAGTTGGCCTGATACCAATGTATTTGTTCTCTTAGACATCAACATGGTTGGGGTTGTTCAGGAGCAGTCATGTCTCATGTTCAAAAACGTAGGCTAATTTAAGAGTTGTTATTTCTGAAAGTCGGCTTCCAGCCTGTACAACTGTGTCATTCTCATTCACACTTATTACTTAGTATCATTTTTATGGAAACTTTTATATCACTGTTTATAATGGATATAGCCATCTAGCTATGTATGGAGACTCCCCATGTACCCATTTTTAATCCCACCCACAAAGCTCTGATTGGCCAGCTGTGTCTACAACCATGGAAAAAAGCCTTCACTGAGCGCAGCACCAACCTATTTGAAACACTGAGCTATACACATACCCTCTGAATAATACATTGAAGTTATAATCTTAAACCCCACCGCTCTGGTAACCTCAGCAACTAACAGACATGCTGTTATAGAATCAACATTTAGGCCCAGATATGTTTCCTGTAAGTGTACTCACATTGTACAGGATGTCCACCCATCCCTCCATAGTGATGCACTGGAAAACGGTGAGAACAGCAAAGAGGATATTGTCAAAGTTGGTGATGCCAAAGTTGGGTCCAATCCAGTACTCCCTACAGGTGGTACCGTTTGCACAGGTCCTTGCCGGAGCCTCCAGGCCACAGGGGAACTCTGCTGCCTGCTCGCCTACGGCCACAAACACACACAAACACACATTCATATAGAGACACCGACAAAAAAGACCAGAAGATGCTCCACAGTGACTTACAATTAGAGTTCAACTGATGCTGGCTCTTCAATGCTGATACGAACATTAACGTCAGATAAGATGACAGATATTTTACATCCTACATTATTATGTAATTATAAAACGTTCAGAGCTTAATTTCTAAAACATCTATGTGCACTTAATGTCTGCATTAGGGTTGCCACAGTAGTAGGTGTTACTGGTGTTGCACAGTGTTCAGACACACAGATTACATCACCAGCCCTTTTCTCATTTTTTTTTTTTTATATACGTAAACCATTTGGTTCATTTACATGTATCAGCATTAGCACCAACATTAATCAAATGAAAAACTTTAATTTGTAAAATGCTACAAGTGTCAATACAGTGCTCATTTTGTTATATCCTGATATGTGATGGTAAAATTTTGTAATGTGGACACAGCATTAGCCATTGTTAGCTGTCTTTAGCTAACACAGTTCACTCACCATGACACCTGCCCTTTGTCTCCTCTGGTTCCCCTCACACCACATCTCAACATTCACACTAAGTAGATTTTTTGTCATTTTATGTTGCAGCTACTGAAGCTGGCAGCCAAAACATTTTACAGTATTTGTTTTTCACCACGTGGTGGCGCTTCCTCAGATTCACAAACCAATTGTATGCCATATGGAATATGGAATATGGCAATTAGTAGAATGACAACTTAGGTTGGAGACCAGAAGAACCAGAGATCAAACCGCCAACCTTCAGATTGTTTTTTTTGCCTATTAAGCTATAACTGCCCACACAAGTATACTAAAGAAAATGAGAACACATACCAATCTCCAGTACACAGGCTTCAGAATAAAGCTTTTTAGCTGTGATTTTAGTATTTTCTGTTAGCACTTGGTTAGCTTCAGTAGCTGAGCAAGAGAATATAAAATAATATAAATATGTAAATATGTAAATATGTAAAATATGAGAATATGTAAAATTTCCTATTGTGGGACTAATAAAGGATTATCTTATCTTATATACAGCATCCAAAACAGCGATACTTGTTAGCTTGTTTCTCACCACAGCGTGGCATACTGGTACCACTTTGTACGATGTTAGCTGAGCATGAGAATATACAGCGTGTGTCCACACTCCACACACAATGGGAGATTCTGCTAATTTAAAAGCTGGGAAGCTTTTTGTTAGCTTGTCTCTCACCACATTGTGGCGTGCTGGTACTACTTTTGAGTATGTGTAGCACTGATGTGTCAGGGAGCTGTTCACCAATCCACCAGTCCTGTAGCTTTTATAGTTTCTGAGCTATTCAGCATGTTTCATCATGTTGCGCTCATTTCATTAAAAAATTATATAAAATCAGATATCAGCACCAAAAGTCATAGCCTAATTGACAGCATGCTGTCAGCCAAAACATGTTGCAATATTTGTTAGCTCAGTTTTCACCAAGTGCTGGCGCTTCTTCAGATTCATATACCAATAGTTTGCTGTCAAGAGCAATATGGAATTCAATATAATGACACATTTGGTCAGACACGGGAGGAGCTGGGGTTTGAACTGCTGATCCTCTGCTTTATAAGCAAGCGCTCTACCTGCTTGGTACAGGCATCTGTGGAAAATGAGTACACAGACTTCAGAGTAAAGCTTTTTAGCTGTAATTTTAGTATTTTCTGTTAGCGCTTGGTTAGCTGATACAGCATGTGTCCACACTCCACACACAATGGGAAATTTAAAGATGTGGGGAGCTAAGGAGACAGTGAGCCCGCAGTTTGTATGGTAGTTAACGAGAGCTGGACTGTGACTTACACCTCAAATATGAAGCTTCAATGGACTTAGATGTTTATATGATGAGAGGCAGGAGGCTTGTAGCTTCATTTTGATGCATCTTATGTGCATATTGACACAAATCTGTGCTTGTAGGAACAGTAGAGAAATCTGATTCCAGCTCTAAAACAGCCACTTCTCCTCACTCTAGCTGGTCATGTGACACACTGATAAAACCTCCAACGAGCTGTAACAGCCTTCACTGAAACAGCACAAATCTCCTAAACATTTTTAGCAGATTTAAAGGTACTTGTTTTTAGCAATCACACAATAAAGATTTGTAGAACTACAGTGGTGGAAAAAAGTTTTCGGACACCCTTAAAATTTTATTTTATTTATTTTAATTTTAAAAATCTCAAATATTATCATGAAATATTTGGGAAAAATCTTTTTTGTGTTTCAAAAGGTGTGGTTGCATTAGACAGACACAAACAAATACAAATGATATTTTTTATGTTTATTGTTT
>BRZM01001146.1:63554-89763 GCA_033238685.1 Lates japonicus | reverse complement strand
ACGCATTGCCTTAAGTAAATACTTAAGCATCCTGGTGGAGGCTATTGTGCAATGCAAGGGACACAGCTAGTAGCTTTGTATGACACATCCACAGCCAACGCAAACAGCCCTCAGTCAAGCCTCATTTTGCTTTACAACAGCTAGCTCCTTTCCCCAAACTGGGAAATTACACAGCAATTACTGGATTACCCTCTGCTATTGTATATTAAATTTCCATCCATGGTACAAAAATATCTGTTTAACTGTGAGGTGGTGGGTGGGTCAGTACAAATATGTCAAGAGCTTCTCTATACCAAAGCCCAAGAGGACATGAGATATGAATGTTTCTAGATGAGATTCCTTGATTCTTGAGATGTAGTCAGTTCTGACAACAAAGCAGTGATTTCCGCTATGAGTGACTTATATCTGTGGGGGTACTCTGCAGCTGCCAGGGAGTATGTGTTAAATTCATTTTCTCTTTATATATGCGCCAATTCACAACAGAAGTTATCCTAAGCACTGTGTGTAAAAGGCTATAGAGTATATCTAGACTGTACTTTTATCCTTTAAAGAATTTATAGAGAGACTAGGGCGAAGGTGGTGCGAAAAACATCCTATTAAGAGGCAGAAACCTTGGAACAGAAACCAACCTAGGAGGGTACACATAAGAAATTCCAGAAAAGATAAAACAACTAATTTAAAACATATCCCTGGTGACCTGTCCAGGGTAAAAAATTTCTGGCCTCTCACTCCAGTGTCAGCTGGGACAGACTCCAGCTAATGACGAATGGATGGATTACAAACATATCCTCCAAATATTGAGTCAAACTATACCAACGAATATTGGCTGCCTTGCAATTGAGAGTGCATGAACACAAGTGACCAAGCAAAGGGAGCATAAAGTAATGCAAAAATATCAAATGTCAAAAGAAGAATAATTTGAATAGTTAAACTGAAATTGTTAGCTGGGCTAAAGGTAATGGATGGTTGAAACAGTTATTGAACATAATAGATAAGTGGCTGAAACAGATGGTAAAAGTAGCAGATAATGGTTACAAAAGATTAAAATACAAAGAATTAGCTAGTGTTGTGGCTGATCACGGAAGCAAAACTCAACGTTCTCCTAGCTGCAGTATTGTGAATAGAAACTTAGAGTTAGTATGAAACCAAACCAACTGGGGCATGTAGCTACAGCACCCATTTGGAACACATGATGGGTGGTGTCATTGAAGAAGTACTGAGTTTTTTTTGACAGGGATGTGGGTGGATCAGAAAACAAGCTGGGAACCATCAGTAAAAGCCTGTGGATGAAAGCATCAACATCCTTGTCTACAAATGCGCAGTACTCATACTATCTGCTGGACACAGCAATGTGGCTCGCTTGGAGAAGCGGGTGGCTGAGGGGCTGTTGCTGGACACTGGGCCTGTCACCATGGAGGAAATTTAGAGCCAGCAGGAGGACTGCTGGAACTGGGGGAGGATGAGAAGGCAGGTAAGGGGAAGCAGGACTTGACTGATCATGAGACTGCTGTAGGTCTGGGCTTGCTCCCCCAGGGTGCAGGGCTGGATGTGGAGGTGAGCCTGGCTCTGAGTGTGAGCCTGACCTTCCTGGGAGACCACCCTTTTATCTCCTGATGGTTCTCCTGAATGTCACTAAGGTGATTCTTGTGATTCTGACTGTGACTGTAGTTGTTGTTCAATCCAGGTGCTTGTCACACGACATCCTCCTCGTGAGCCCACTTGTTGCAAGAGCTTCCAGCTGACTCCTGAGCTGCTGGTTCTGCTGGAGCCAAAGGCCCACTGTCAAAGAGGCCTACTCATAGGTTGGCTGCCCTCCAGACGACGCCTCCATGCCTAGCTTAAAAGCACTGATCCATGTGGATCTCCCTGAGCATCCCCGAGGGTGTTCACATCGGGCCAGAGCTGCACACACAGTTTCCCCCTCTGGAGAGGCAGACCGGGGTGACATAAGTCTCCCATTCAGCGAGGGCTGGGGCTTCCATCTGTACTGCTCTCACTGGTCACCTTTCTGGGACGGGCCAGACAGCCTCAGTCTATTAGTCTATAAGTGAGATCCTCTGACACTGAGAATGTGTAGCTTCAGTCAGTGTGCTGGAGGTGGGACGACGGACAAGGGCTGGGAGGTGAGTTTGCAGGGGCAAAGGCCTGGTCTGTTTATCCCCACCCGCTCAAGTACGTCCCAAGTTGCTTCCTCCTTCAGTAAGCTCTGGCTTTGCGGGTACAGGATGTCTTACTGTCTTCTGTCCCACAGAAAAGGGATGATTGACCTTTAGCTTGTGAGCAGCCACTGTCAAATCCGTCAAAAGAGCCATCAAAGTCTGTCGAGGGTCGCGTCCTGTGCAAAAAATGCAGCTACATTTAGAAAAAGCTGAGAATAGTAATAACAAAACCGAGTCTTGCACAAATTATTTCATTCAGAATCTACAAAACATTTCAAACATCACAAACCTTGATTCAAACACAGCAGCTCTGACTGAACTGAGCTAACCTGCCTTTTTGAAGTCACAATATCAGAAAAAGAAAGCACATCTCTTTGGGCTACTAATGTTTCATAATCGTTATAAACGTATAATGAGGTAATCCCTCACTCACAGCTGCAATAAACTTGTCTCAGCTCTGCTCTCCAGTGTAGCTCTACTTGAGTTCCCAGCACTGAACAACAGCTGTATGGAGCATGTGTGAGAGAGGTGTGAAAGCCTGGCTCTACGCTGCCAGCCTCTGGTTTGTTTAAACTCCTTAGGTTGATCACCTCTTGCCCGAGGAGGGAGGAGAAAGGAGGATGTGCTGAGGAGGGTGGTACTAGTGGTGGAGTGAGAAACAGCATGATAGAGAAAATGTGAGGGAGGAGGAGGGGCAGGCTGGGGAGTTTTACATCCTCAGTCAGGTAAACTATTGGAAGAAGTCCCTCCTTCTTCTCTCTCCAACCTAATTTTGCGGCACCTCGTCCTCCTCCTCTACGCTATCATCATAGGTATATCTTTTCCTTTTTTCCTCAGTGCTCGTCACTACCATTGAAACTGAAACACATGAATAAATACGCTCACAAACAGAGTGGTTTGTTTTTCCAACAACACGAGAAGTAAATTTCCTGATATAAGAAATTAATGGATGAGGCAAAGGTAAAGAAGACTTGCTGAGTGTATTATTGTGCCTTTAAGTCTATCTTTAAATGTCTTGTGGCAGATTATAGAAGAATGCAAAAATTTGAATAAACACAATTTTTAAAGCTGCACTAATGAATATTTTTACATTAATGATAGGCTACATGACTCATCAGAAAGGTGTCGTTTACAGGGACTCGGATGATTATAACCTGACACTCTAGTTCCCCTCAGCACCACTGAGCTCACTGTCTTGGTTTAATGTGGTACACAGCTTCAGTATTGTTACCTTTTCAATCTATTATAGGGCTTAATCCACACTGAGTTAACAAAAAAATCTAAATCAAAAATAAAAAGTACTATGTCGGTTAATCTGCAAAACTCAACTGTAATTTTCACCCTTTACAGGGGTGAAAACAATTGATTCTTTGATTCTATCACTCTGTGAAATGTATTCTTATGTTGGCAAGACCTCTGATGGGAAGATCATCAGATCTCATACTCAATCTAATTTGTTGTGTGATCAGAGGTCTTCAGTTCTCTGTCTACATCTGTTCCAGTCATGCACATACACACACAGCAAAGGTAAACACATTTAACCCTCTTCCTTCTTCCTTCATCTGTAATTCTTTCTCTCTGTGTCATTATCTCTCCATCCCCTTGCTCTAATGGTATTTTGTTAAGATAGACATTGTATCAGGTCGAGGGACGAATGTTCTTGGTGTTCTACCCTGTGATGTGGTGTTGATAAACTATGTTGTGATTAGATGTGGAAAATAATGGTAACAGACAAATGTCAGTTCTATCACAGCAAAAGTATTGGTTATGTCCACATAGGCTGATATTCATATAGTCAGTTATCTATACATGTGTACCATGAGCAAATGCCTCATAGAGGAGGTTAAATAGGAGTTTAGGTGGGTGTTTACCTTCTACAGTTAATCTAGATGTACTCATTTTCTGTTCTGTTCCCATTGTTGTGTATTTGACGGGCAGGACGAGACAGACAGAAAGATACCGGCTGCCGAGGACCAACACCTCCTTGTAACTGGACCCCCAGAGCAAACATTCCACATTAGATAGCAAATTGTGTGTGACTGTGTGTGTGTGTGTGTTTGTGTGTGCCAAATGTAACAGACAGACTCATGCAAATACTTAAACATTCCACCCTCCTGCCTACTGTCAACAGTGTGTGTGTGTGTGTGTGTGTGTGTGTGCAGCAGCAGGGAAAGTTGGGAGATGAGGAGGGGTGAGGTGATTTACTGGAAGATTGTTCCCTCACCTCTCAGTCTCTCTCCCTCACATGCGCGCACACACATACACGGACACACACACACACACACCCTCAGGGTTTTAGAGAGTCTGCTGGGGGCAGTGCAAGACACATGCAGCAACAAACCACTGTAGCAGCTGGGGATGTCACAGATAGTAGCTTCATCTGTCATCTGAGGTTTTAAAAGGAACAGTGTTGTTGTTCTTGATTGTGTCCACATTAACGTAGATAATTCTGTGGATGTGTTTTTTCTTTTATATTGCAACTTTCCATTCTTGGAAGTTGAGTTTTTTGAAAATGTTCTCAAATGCAAACAACGGAAACACTGGTCTGATATACAGCTGTCAACCATTCACCGGCATTCACCTCTGTAGCAACAACAGTTCAAAGATGTAGCGTTAGCTTTGGTTGGCAGGTGGAACATATGGTTTGCAATCAGATCATGATCTAACATAATTCAGGCATTTGCCAACATAAACAGAAAGATGTGTCAAATCTTCAACCTCACAATCACCTTTGCTGTGTGAGTTACCTGTCAACATACTGACATTCTGACCTATGAGTAATCATTAATACATTATTACATGAGTACTCAGGACTCATGGTCAGACCACACTACCTTCATGCTTCATTTTCATCTCGGCTACACACCTGCAAAGTTCCGTGACTGTATCTTTCAAGGTTGTAACACTATTGTAGTGACAAAATCTGTCCACAGACAGACAGACAGACATATAAACACCTGCCAAAGAACTTAAAACCGCCTCTGGGTAGTTCCTGCTACATTAGGTGTCTCTAGTGACACGTTTTACCATGATGACACACACACACACACACAGTCTCACAAGATGAAAACAATACCAGACATCACAGAGAGTCAGTCTCATGTTTGAGTAAGCCCCTGAGCCAACTGTCTGTAAAAGTCATGACAGCAGACAAGGTAGGCCCTTTCAAACATGGTGTCTGTAACACCAACATCTGTAACATCAATAATAAGTAACAAATCACCTCTACAACTTCATTCAAACTGATTTTATTTATGTGTGCATAAAAAATAGAGATGGGCATTTAATTTAATCTGTGTGCTCTGATGACGCTTTTACATTAATGTGAGATATAAGATATTCAATTCTGACTTGTGCATTGTTCTGAACAAACACCCAACCATGTTTGTCAAAACTCTCATTTGCATTCTCATTTCATATGCATTTTGGCTAACCTGGCACGGTGGTACAGTGGTTAGTATGGTTGCCTTGCAGCAAGAAGGTTCTGGGTTCGAGCCATGGTTCGCCTGGGGAGTTTGCAGGTCCTCCCTGTGCTTGTGTGGCTTCTCTCCAGGTTCTCCAACTTCCTCCCACAGTTCAAAGACATGCTGGTTAATTGATGACTCTAAATTGTCTGTAGGTGTGAATGTGAGTGTGAATGGTTGTTCGTCTATATATGTTGCCCTACGACGGGCTTGTGATCTGTCCAGGGTGTACCCTGGCTATCACCCAGTGTCAGCTGGGATAGGATGAGCGGTATAGATAATGAATGGATGGATTTTAGCCAGCCTCTTACCTGATGACAATGTAACTTTGTTGTTTACCAGCCAACCAACCAAATAGTAAAACTCATTCAATGGTTTTCAGCACTCAAATACTAGCATGAATGGGGCCCAGACTGACACTTTGACACTTGTTTCATATTTATTTCTCTGTGAATAGACACGGCCTTGCTGGTTGCAATGAAAAAGCGCTGATAAACCCACTGTACACTACCTGCACCAGACAGCGAGTTCACTTTGGACTTAAATTCATAAACAGAAACCAGACTCTAGTTGAAGGCTAATGTTGCCTCATGTCTGCTAGATGAGTGATCAGACAGCTGTTTATTAACATATTCATCATATCAACTTTACAAGGTGATTTGTCAGCGTTGTGTTTACCACTTGTTCCATTGCCCCCGAGTAGTTAAAACAAATCCATTATTACCACTGTGAGAAATCAATACTTTTTCAGCAGCTGTGTTTGTTGAGCAAAACTGTAATTATTTATGTGTCATGAGTAGGTGACTCATTAAAAAGTTTTAAAATGAATTAAGCTCGATTATAGTGAAACGACGTCATTCTTCATGCTGCCAGGAGCACCCTGAAAGTCCCTGTAGCCCCCATGTGGGTCCTTAGACCCCACTTTGAGAACCAATGCTTTCCAGTAATATTGAGTCAGCAGGTAATGTGGTGTGACCTGCATGAATCAAAGTGGTCTGAAATGAAAAACTTGCTGTCATCACAACAATAGACCCCCCCGCGTAGCCTCCCACAATCCAAGTTGAGCTTTTTCATTGTTTTGACAATGACCACATATGTTTTACTTCTCTGACTCTGGCTCCCTCTGTGCGGAGCTGAGGTTGTAAACGTCCAGTGCGATTACTGAGGAGGGGAGGTCACACACCTTGATGTTCTTCTCATCTGGTCTTCAACCAGTAAAAGTATTTGTTGGTATTGCAGAGACATTTGCAAACACACTTCTTCCCCGGGCAGGGAGGTTGTCTCAACTGATTAAGTGTGGGTTCAGTAACCTATCAGGCTGGAAGATATTTGGGGTTTACGATATACAGCACACTTATGGACTAAAATATATCACAGTTGTCAAAGCCCAAACATCTGCAAAAAGTAAGGCACAAGAGGAGAAGAAAGCAATTATTATTTCCCTACTGATACCTTTGGATTTTTTAAATAACCTCAACATAAATCTGAGAGTTCTGTAGACTATAGAACCAGACTGTGAGCAGAAAATCACCAATCGCCACCATTAAATTCCAAAACCAGATGGGGAGCTGTGAATAAACCAGTAAATACAGGACACCTCCCCATTCCTAAAAAAACACTGCCAAGTGCTCATGAGTGAGGGACTTAAGTGGAAAAAACTTGTCTGTGTCCCATTTTTCAGCACATTTTTCTGTAAAGGTTTCATGTCTTGGTTCAGTCTCATCACTCTCAGCATCTTCCAACAGCAGTAGACAGCTGTTCACAGTGAGAAAAAGCTCTGATAATCCTAACTTATGCTACCTGTCCTGTACATAATAGCAGACAGACAAAGCTAGCAGCTAGCTAGTGAAGAATGTGTAGCATTTATCAGCCAGAGAGTTAGATACAAGAAAATCTGTTCTATCTTCACCTTTGAAGCAGAGCTTTCCACCATGGTGGGTATTTTTACTTCAGTCATATACACTGAATGTATTTAGAATGACAACAGCACAGTTACTTTATATCCTACAACTGTGTAACAAGTTGAATATCATATAATTGAAATATAAGATTGGAAACTCTGTTACATATTAGAAATGAATGGAGTTTAGGGCTATTCTGCTAAAACCAAGCAGACTTTGTTGTTTTTGTGCCCAAATGTGCTTTCTGTGTTCATAAAAGTTATGTCATTGTAACATCATGTAGCAAATCTCCCTTGACAGACTAACATGAGCTGACTGATTTCTTGCCACATGGCCTCTACAGAACTGCCCTGATGTCACATCCTGCCCGCCTCTGTTCACCTACCTACCACTTTTCTGGAGGTATAAAACTTACACAACTCAACACGTTAAATAATGCCAAGCTAAGTTTATTGCCTGGTCATACTGCTGTTGATTTCCTGGCAATGTCCAATATCAATTTCTGTGATACTCTGATAGTCTGTGATATCATACTTGTCACAAGAGAGGTTTCACCATCCTGTCTCTGAACATTACAACAGTGAAATAAAACTGAAAGGACAGAGATGTAATCAGTCCAAACTCAGATCTCTGGTTGTGATAACTGTCTTCAGGTGCACTAAATATTGCACAATAAGTCAAAACAAGGGCCGACAAACACTGGTTGAATGAATGACACAGTCTGATGTCATGAAGGTTCTCACACTGATCTCTGGTACAATAAGTCCTGTACCAGCACGCATGTTGTAAATGTAAATGTATTGTGTACACTTCGTATATTTTTAGTTGTCATTGAGCTGACTTACAATAGCCGGCTTTCGTTGTCATATTAGATTTTTTAATTTACATCAGGAAGCATGGAAATGCCAGATGTAAATTTTTATTCAAATCTGTTTTTCAGCAAAAGGAAGAACACCTTCAGAACTCACTTCCCCTCTGGCTTTCCAGAAAGGTAACCAGGGGTTTTAATCGCAACACATTTTTTGGCTTCAGTTTACAGCTGGCAACATGAAAGAAGAACTGAGTGCTGTACTTAACTGAACAGTGTTTGAAAGATGGTCATTATGGAATACGTTGTTTATCATTAAGATGTTAATTGTGGGTATGTTGGTATGAACATAGTGAAACTGTACAGCTAAAGATGCCAAACCTAACCACATATTTCCTTGGTTCACTTTAATTCCTCCTCTGTCATCATCCACATGCCCCTATACAATCTCTAAGCAGGTTAGAACACACACACATACACACATACACTTATATACAATACACGCACAAACACTTACAATACCCTCCGTGCGTCAGCGTTATCCTCATTTGTGCCATCACCAAAATCCATCTAATTCACATACGCACACACTGACTGCTGGTTACAGACTGTAAACATTAACAAGAGGTCTCCGAGTTCACCCACAGAGAACAGTGTACGTCACCACCACTTTAAACAGAACACAAATATGTCTGCGCTCCCTCAAACTCCCATAAACACACACACACATACACACTTGAGATGCAAACATTACATTGCAGAAAGCAGAGCTCTGCCCCAGCAGACTGTGATCTTTGTCTAAATATGAAAATGAATAGGTTGCATGTGGGTTAGTTTGAAATGATACTACCACTGATAATCAACACATTATGTATCTATAGTAGTTATCTACTTCATTCTTACATCGGGCTTGTTCATTCAGTGATTAGACTTAATAAAGCTACATAGTGCTCAGGTAATATAGTGAACTTTTCCATTATACATTTCTGGGATGATTTTAATCATATAACTTCTGATTGTGCATTTATTCACGGACTGTACTCAAATATACATTTTGGATATACTTAAATATGGTGACCAGTAAGGACAAAGCACATATAACAGTGAAAGCACAAACACTGAAGCTCCAAGTCCAGAAATGCAGCAAATAAGAAAACATGCATATAGGGAGGACACATGCAAGAGGACAGAGAACTAAGTGCTCAATTTGGATGAGCAGAAGTTACAGATGTTTTGCATGTCCATCATACTTCTGACAGTCTGACAGTGTTTAAATACAACCATGTATACAGATACTTCTGGTCTCTCTCTTCTCTATCCCTGTCTTTCTCCTCTCTCCTCCTCTCCTTTTCAACCCAACTAGTCAAAGCAGATGGCTGCCCACCCTGAGTCCAGTTCTGTCAGAGATTTCTTCCTGTTCTTCCTGAGTTTATCCTCTCCACTGTCAGCACATGCATGCTCATTGTGGGAACTGTTGGGTTACTCTGTAAAGCACTTGGACATAATGTATGTTGTAATATGGAGCTATACAAATAAAACTATCTGAATTGAATTAAACTTTCTGAGTTTTCAGGTGAGAAAGTATTGTTGGGTTGAAGTGTAGAATGTTTTGGTGTGGGAGTTGTGTTCCTTGCCACCTGATGAATAAATATTAATTATCCTCTTAGCTTTGGTTTGGGTTCCACCACGTCCTGAAAAATACATCTAGTTTTTAGTCACTCAATGCTCCACTGTTAAATGTTCACTGGGTAGTCACTAACTTTGTCATCTGTAGTGCTCGTTTTGTTAAAGAAAATTGTGGTGAAATATATTTGTCAGTGACCCTTTTTTCCCATCATGAACACAGGATGCTGCCAAAATGAAACCTAAGTCATTAAACAATAACTGTGACTCAGGTCAGCTTACTGTGCTGCTGCTCTGATCGATGTCCACCACCCTCACTTCTCCTCTCTAACAAGTTGGGGCAGGTTCTGAGTACTATGTTCTACCAAAATCCCAGACGTATTGCCATATTGCTGGATGTTGAATAATGCAGACAACCATGGTGAAAAAGAACTCAGGCACTCCGTCCTCAGGAGAAATTATTTAATAATTTTCTTTCTACTAGCATGAAGGCAAACAAAACTGGAAACCTTGTTCTTTTTTTCCATGGTTGTCTGCATTAATCAACACCCAGCAAGAAGATGTTGTTCTTTGTACCTGCTTCACTAAACAGCACCTGTCACATCAGCCGGAGCCATGTAGCACTTCCTTCTTTCTTTGTATACTATGTTCTGCTGTTTTCATGTAGTTAGTGTATTGGTGTGGAGACCTGGTCAGTAATAAGTACTCTAGAATAAAGTAGCAGTGAGGATATCCCAATTCAGTTACTGTCTGTTATTTGTTGAAGGCCATCATGGGACTTCTTCTAACTACATGTTGCTCCACCTACACGTCTTGACTAAAACTAAACTAAAATGTTTCTGGTTTTCTTTAACTAACGTGAGACTAAAATATCTAGTGAACTAAACGTTGCAAGAAAACCTGAAAGATGCTTCTCCCTGAAGCTGAGAGGAACCACAGAGTTGCTGTGAGGGTCACTACAGGTGACATTACACAGGGTCATTTGATGTGTTGTCAATATAAAACATTGATAAAATTTTGAATGCAAAGCTACTGCTAATGAACTAATTTTATGTAGTTGTACTAAACCTTTACATAAGTGAAAGATCTGAATACTTCCTCTATTGCCAACATGACAGTCTTGCATAATTCAGTTATTCACAGTCAGACGCTCAGCATTGTGGAACAGCTGCTCAGTGACTCCCCTCACAGTTGCTCATCCATGCAAATTCAGTGGCAAACCTTTAGCTACATCGCTTCAGTTTAGTCTTTGTGAGGTATGACTCAGTAGAATTTGTGGCCAACAAACAAGTTGAAAACAGCCATGCGGGAATTTTGTAGTTATGGTTATTTAGCAGTACGGTGAGAATATGTTTGAGTTGCATGCATTGTATGACAAGTTTTTGCCAAGTTTTTATTGACATTTTGATATTGTAAATATGAACTCACAGCCAGCAGACAGTTAGCTTAGCTTAACATAAAAACTGTTAACAGACAGAGATAGCTAACCAGGCTCTGTCCAGGGGTAACAAAATACAACTATCAGCACCCCTGAAGCATACTAATTAAATAACACCTTATAGATCCTGCACATGACAGCCCATAAAACTGCACCAAGTCATTTTTACAATTTAGTTTACATAAAAATTAAACAAATGAAATACAACATGTCAGTTAGTGAGCCAGGGTAGCTGTTTCCCCCTGCTTCTTGTCTTGTTGCTAGAAAGCACCTCCTTTGTTTTAAACACATTTCTGGACAGCATTATTTGTGAGCATTTGCACTTAGTAAAGGGGTAATTTTTTGTTCTATTTATGGCCATTTCTCTCTGCACTTTCCCAAGGCACCCAGCCAGATCATTCCTCTTTACATCAGTCTTTAACTCACTCTCTGTAAATTCCAAACAGCTTGGCTCTGATAGCTCTGCCTGGAAACCAACAGTGAGACACAATAACACACCAGAGTTTGTGCCAGGCCGTACGTTGAGTTGAGTTGTTAGGTCGACAGACGGGTTACCTGCTGGCTTTGATCCCAGTCTGCTGACACGCAGCGCTGTTTCTGTCTGTCCATGTGTTAACAGACATCACACTTCACCTGAAAACAGGCCTAAAAACATCATTCACTCTAGCTCCCCCACCCCAACCACCCACCACCACCAATGACATCAGAGTTTCCATGGGAACCTGTCGTATCTAAACAGGGCTACAGGGACTGCAGCCAAGTTATGATGTCATTGACACTTCAAAGCACAAGTTTAATTAACTACATGTGGAGCTGAGAGAGGGAGAGCAAAAAAGAAAGAAATGTATTGTTTTTGTGTGCAATTAGTATAAATTATCTATTATTGTGTCATGGTTATACTGAATCTTATTAAGTTCCACAAGTGTTTTGGCAAAGTAGACACAGTGCTAGTGAGGCCACCCAGATGAAGCATTTTGAATTGAACGGAATTGATTGAACTGAATAAAGAGGGAAATGATGTCAGTATTCAGTCCTTTTTATACAGTGACAATGACAAGTCTGAACAAAATGAGACTGTAAGGAGATGCTGCTGTCAAATTGGTCCCAAACAGTCCAGTTATGGCTTCTCTCCACATGCCAAACAGTTCAGTCACAATTGTTAGCATGCCCAGATAACTAGCTTACTTCCTAAAGTTGTAACCTTGTATTATTTCTAAAAGCAAGGGACACTTCATTGGTTAACTATATTATTATGTGGGATAAAAGGTCAGGTTAGAAAAATAGCAAAGACAGTAGGGATTAGAGTAATGGCAATGAAAAAAACATTGCTGCTCCTTTATTTTCATGATGTCTAAATGGCTAAACAAGTGATGGATGCTGACTTGCCTGGGACATGTTAGACTCAGTCTTTAGGAAGAATCCATCATGGCCATATTTAAGACTCATTTACATGACCTGTTTCAAAACACATCAGCTGGAAATATGAAAAACTCAGGTGGAGATGGAGTTTTAATCTTCGCCTCTATCTAATCTTAGCCTCTGCTAGTTAGCTACAGCTGATAAAATTTCCTAATCGTTTGTGGCCAACAGTCCATGACCATCAACTAGAAATGAGAGGTCTGATTTTTTCTTCACTGTTGTTTTGTCCTCATCTTTTCAAAAGTTGCTGTTAATTTTGAGTGATGAATTTGCCACTGTCACTGAGTAAAAGGCATATGACAGTCTGCTATGAGTTCGCCAGGCATTTTTCAAGGACGGATGAGGAAAAGCATTCTCTTAGACAAGAATTGAGGCCTCTAGGGAGAACTCCAAATGATATGGCAATCAAACACCAGGAACTGCTCATCACCTGGTTAATATTATCCCTACAGTGAGGCATGGTGGTGGCAGCATCATGCTATGGTGGTGCTTCTCAGCAGTGGGGACAGGGAGACTGGTTAGAATTGAGGGAAGGATGAATGCAGCCAAACACAGAGAGGACCAGCCATGACCCGAAGCGTACAGCCACGAAAATGCTGGAGTATTTTCAGGACAAGTCTCTGATTGTTCTTGATAGGCCCAGCCAAAGCCCAGACTTAAACCTCATAGAACATCTGTGGAAAGACCTGAAGATGGCAGTTCATAGACATTTCCAATCCAATCTGACAGAGCCTGAGAGGACCTGCCAAGAGGAATGGGATAAGCTGTTCAAGTCCAGGTGTACAAAGCTTGTAGAGACTTACCTAAAAAGACCTGCTGCTGTAATTGCTGCCAAAGGGGTTCTACAAATTTCACTTTTTGATTTCTAATGAATTTGTGAACATTACAAAAAACCTGTTTTCACTTTGTCATTATGGGTTATTGAGTGTAGACTGACAAAAATGGCAATTTTATTCATTTGAAAATAAATCTACAACACAATCAAGTGTGCAAAAGATGAAGGAGTCTGAGTACTTTCTGAATGCACTGTATATGGGGGAGGATGAGGGGAAGAAAGGGTGAGTGATGTGGTGTGAGAGGAGGGGAGGAGGGAGTGTAATTGACGTAGCACAGACGAAGGGAGGTGGAGGAGTGATGATAGAAATTTGAGATGTGAACCGGTCCAGACAGAGCACCGGGGAGAAGGTGTGTCTGATATACATTTTGGGAGGGTTAAAAAGAGCAACAGGATAAGATGGGAGGAGGGGGATTTGTGTATATCAGGAATATCAAAAACTACGCAGGGTCACTTATGGAAACACTCAGGGTCATCATTTGGATTATTTTCACAGTATCGTCCATCTTTGGCCTTCAAAAGCTCAAAGAAACGTCTGCTCTCTGCTGACGTCTGTTTCACATTAATCAGCCTGCTGTCTCAACTCAAGAGGCTTTATTACTTTATTGTTTTAACAAGAAATGTGGATGAAATTACTGAACATGAACTATGAAGCCTTTCTATCACCACTCTATGTGGATCATACTGTACATGTAACTGAAGCCAGCAATAAAATGTTTTATGTTGCAAATCTTTCCAATGACCTCACAGAGGTTTTTTCTTACGGTATCAGATTGCAAGTGGTCCCTGAGCCACACTTTGAATACTACTCGTGTACAGATGTAATAGGAGAGAAGGGAGAAAGGTGTGAGACAGAGAGAAATATGACTTTAATGAGGGCGAGAAGGGAGGGTGTGAGGAGTAACAGAGCGAAGAGATGAGACAAAAACAAGGGGCCATAGTCTGCAAACTCAGGCCATGCTCCTGAGATCACTGGCTTCAATAATTACCTGACTGGACGCACATCTCTGCGGGCAACTGGTTCTCATGTGTGTCAGCTTCGAAAAGGCAGCAGCAAATGTAACAACACCAGAACTAAATAACACACATGCATTCACACGCCGATGTTTTCTGGGGCAATTTTGAGTTCATTTTTCCCAAGGAGACTGGAGGAGCTGGGGATCAAAAAATTGACCTGTCACTGGGCAGAGGCCACGAATAATATATTCCTCATAATTAAGGTGTATTAAAGAAAACATCAATAATAATCTTGAGTATGTTAAGTTTATTTTAAAAAACCCTATAGATTAAAAAAGCATTAGCTACAAGCACATAATTAAGTAAAATACCGAAGTCAACTAGGTCCATGGGTTTGAGGACTTGTTAGCTGCCAAATCACTGTGGAGCTGTGTGTGAAGTCAGTTCACCTCCATTGAATTGGGTTGGTGGGACTCTCACAGACGGATAACTCATAATTTGGAGATAGTGTAAAGCAAGGCCCTTGGAGGGAGCAGTGTGCAAAGTTGGCCACTGCAGCTTTGTAGTGTTTAAAGCAACATTGTGTGACTATGTTATTGTGCCTTAAAATAAGAGCCTTTAAAACATTTTGATGGTACACTGACTTATAATAGGGAGAATGATGCCTCTGTCATTCCCCCGCCCCACACCCTGAACACAGGTTCTTACTCTATGTAACTTTGGTGAGCAGGTACGATCTCCTCCTAACTCTGTGATAGTAAACTGCCAGAATCAGGTCCAGCAAGTTCAAGAGTAAAACTGTAGATCACTTAAAAAGACTTAGAGGTCAATAGAAACCAGCATTCATCTCCAATATCCAGCAAGGAAACTTTGAAAATATTGAGAATTCTATACAGAGTTTGGCTTGTTTGTTACAGAGACACCACTTTCAGCTCCAGAAGCTGCAGACTGTGAGAAAACCACACCGTTCAGCCATGTTTCAGTTCAGCAAGTGGGACTACACAGTTGAAGCTGATAGGCTAAAAAATTGATAGGCTTTGTTTTCTGTGCAGGAGGCTGCTGATGCTTTGAAATGAAGCTACAAACCTTGTCTCAGCTTCAGTGACATTTAACAGATGTTCTCCACCAGGTATTGTGGGAAACCTCATGTCATGTATTTCGAGTATTTTTGTCACACTGAAAAAATGGACAAAGTACAGCTGATTTATATTTGGTATCTGGCCTGAAACAAGAAAGTGTAGCTTTTAACCCAAGCTCACGTGCTAGCTGGCTGATTCGCTCTCCAGAGAGGAGAATGATATCAGAGACAGTGAGCAGACTGAGGGAGACGTACAGTGAGTGAGTCTGAACGGGGTGTGTCCTCTGTGAGACGGCGTCAGGATTAGATAGGTGTGGAAGGCAGACCTGCCCCTAATGTCAACAGTAGAGAGGATATACTGGGAACTGCAGTGAGGATGTGACCTCAAGAATTGGACGGAGCTTTGGGAAGTGAAGTACTTAGGGATAAACAAGAAAAGATACTAAAAACACATACACAACACACACACACACACACACACACACACACACACACACACACACACACTCACTCACACACACACACTCACTCACACACTCACACATTTAGTTATTCAGTTATTTTGAAAGAAAAAATGTTCTTTGGATTTTCTCTGCTAACATTTTTGCTAAATGTGAGGTCTTTACATGCAACATGTCAAAAATTCCCCCCAAAAAACGTTCAGTCTTCCACACACCTGCCAGAGCGGACCGCAAACACAACACACACGTCCATCTATGCATACAGTGTGAGGCAGTCATGCGTTTTTCCCAGGACCCAAACTGCTCAATCCGTGAGCAACTT
The DNA here is from genome assembly GCA_033238685.1 of Lates japonicus. Taxonomy (NCBI): domain Eukaryota; kingdom Metazoa; phylum Chordata; class Actinopteri; family Centropomidae; genus Lates; species Lates japonicus. Next base: position 73,298 of record BRZM01001146.1, on the reverse strand, counting down.
TGGATGCACACTGATTACTGATGACTGATTGTTAAGCAAAGAGTGTGTGTGTGTGTGTGTGGGTTCAAGATGATGTCATTCACTTAGACTCAGCCAAAAACATCTCAGTCATATCCATCAATTGTTCTTTCACTGCGATCTCTTCACACACACACAGGCTTTTACCGCATTACCACTGGCTAATGCGCATATCTGGGCTCACTGTTACCAGATGACGTCGGCTGGCGAAGCCCTGGTTCAGCGTTACCTCTCCTAGGTCAAGCCTGAGCCATACACACCTGACCACAGTCGCTTCTGTGCGCCATGGTGAATAATTAGCAGGGTTATTTGAGAACATCCATCAAGCCGAGTTATTTTTCCTCAGCTAAAGTTTGGAAAGACAACATCATTTGTTCTGGCCGGTAGCAGAGTAAAATGTAATCTGTGAGCACGTCTGAAAAGACAGGAGGACATTGGTCAGGTCACAAGAGACACACTGGTCAGTTTTATTAATAGTTGATTTTAAGGCAGAGAGTAATAGTTTGTATTTTATAGTTAAAAATACATAAATAAAATATGAACATAACATGTTCATATGGGAATGTTAAATATATGTATTTTAAGATATGTTCTTATACCTCAAACGAATAATGGCATGCAACAGAAACAAGTGCAACAAAAACACACAATATGTGCAATATTGAATAAAAAGCATGTGTTTTGAATTGAAATGTAGATTTTCTCATGGAAATATATTCAGATCAATATTCAGAGTTTGTACATTTGACCATTTTAATTTCCACCTGCCCCCAGAGTTTTTTTTTTTTTTGTCAGGATGGAACAGGATCAGTCCGGATCAGATGGGACAGTCAGTGGATGTTAAAACTCAGAGACTTTGAGCCTTAGCTTTTAAACCAGTATGGCAAAAGTGCTCAGAAAAGACTACTATTCCAGAATAAATCAGCAAACCCCATCATATCACGTAACATGCTTGAAAGCTCTAGAACAACTAAATGGACCTGATCATGGCCTGATAATGTTTTCTCAACTGCTGTTTCCAAAGCCAAGGATGGTCTTTGAACCTGTCATACCTTCACTGTCAGTTATTTCTGCTTTTTCACAAATTAACTCCAACCAATCTGATTTTGCCTCATCTTCTGTTAACCAATCTGATTACTGCTGTTTTTCTTAAAACTGTTCCTTTCTGGTCTACTGGTGAGCTGTCACCTCCACCTAGTGTGTCCACTCTCAGTGAACTTTTCACAGTCCCACTCTGGGTCATCTCTATCTTCATGAAGGTTCCATCCTCTTCAGGTCTCACCAGTGTTTAGATTCCACTGAGGGATATGCATATACATCTTGTGGTATTTTAACACTGCAATGGAAATGAACAATTTAAAGGTGGGATCTATTGACAAAGAGAGCTTATTTACATAGAGTAAAGTGAGTAATGTCTCAAAGTATTGTGGGATATTAGGCGATACTAACCAGCGATGAGAAAAAGAAAAGGGAGGGCTAAGACAAAGGCTAAATTCACCTGGTGTGGAGCCTCCTGTCAGTATCCATCACTTTAACTCACTTTATTAACACAATGTTTCAGTCCTCAGAACCTCAACAGGCAAAATACATACAGACAAACACCTTTTTTTCATACAGTTTTTGGTCCTACGCACCTGTCACTAGAAAAGAACTTTTGTGAAATTATGACCTGGAGATAAAGAGATAAATCATTTTTATTCTTTACTGTAGGTGCATTAAAAAGACAGAGCTAGGCATGTTAAATAAAATCCTAAATGCAGGCATGACAGTCTCTCTGTCTCTCTCCCGACAATTCTTGTCCTCCTCTCAAGTGTACACTCTCAGTTAAAGGCAAAAAGCTCCCTACACCCTCAAAAACAAATGTATTGTATTTATGTGTCTATCAGAATAAATGTCATGTTAGAATCCATTCACTCCACCATTCCCATGAAGTAGTGCTGGTCAGTTTAACAGTACTGTATGTAATCATCATGTCCACTGATGTGTGATTTTTTTTTTCAGATTTAAAAAATCTATAATAGTAAACTAATATGTAACCACCATGTGACACAAAGTAATAATAAATAATGAACAGTTTATACATAACATTTCTCTGTAGTGATCAACTGCTGCACATGCAGCAGCTGCTTTTTCTCTCTATCTGTACATTTTATTCCCATGTTCTCCTAAACTCCTCAGGCCTGGCTCATGCTGTAAAACACGCAGTGTCTCTAAGAAACATCCCTTTACTGTCGACTACCTGCTTATTATCAAGACAGCTAAAATAGATTTTAATAGATTTTCTGACACTTAAACTAGCATCTTACACTATTGTCACTCTAACTGTGTGTTTCTTCCCTCGAGCACATTAGTGCCCAGGCTGTGCTTCTCTCTCTCTCTCTCTCTCTCTCTCTCTCTCTCTCTCTCTCTCTCTAACTGCAGGGTTCTGCCTCCAGAGCTGTAGAGTCTCCTGTTGCTCCCATGATCCAGCTCAACTGATGATGTAACAACATTTAAACATTTATTAGTCTTAGTAGTAGTGTTATGACTATTAATGGTTCACTGTTCTGTCATTATTATTCCTTTAGCTATAATAATAATAATTATTATTAGTAGTAGTAGTATTTACATTTTGACTTAGTCTGTGTATCTGCAATGTTGTCTTTCTCTTACCCCATCCCCCACCCCCTCTCTGTCTAAACCCGGTTGGGGCAGATGGCGCTCACCCCCTGAGTCCAGTTCTGCTCGAGGTTTCTGCCTCTTAAAAGGAAGTTTTTCCTTGCCACAGTCGCCTAGTGCTTGCTCATGGTGGGATTTGTTGGGTCTCTCTCTGTTAATTTTATAAGATAAAGAGTACGGTCTAGACCTGCTCTATATGTACAGTGCCTCGAGATAACTTCTGTTGTGAATTGGCGCTATATAAATAAAATTGACTTGACTTGACTGTAGGCATACACACTACACACACAGCTCTTACAGTTTATCTAAATGTTTTGTCAGGGTTGAACATAAAACCCTGCGGGTGTTTTCATGAGCTGGAAATCCAGCCTAACCACACACTCGCCCGGACAAGAAAATTAGTGATACTGCGTCACATTACTTTGTATCTCTGTGAGGAGAAATGTAATCCAGTGACTCATGGTGGGGTCTGTAAACACCAGAGGTTTGAATGCTTCTGGATCAACCCTTCACTGACTTGCTGTCCTTTACAGGCTGCTGCTCTCTGATTTATACCTCAATGTGAAAGAGAAGAGGAGAGAACATATACAAATGTGAAAAAGGTCAGAGTTTCAAGTCTGTTGTGTAATAATGTAAATTATTAATGTGGGGTCATTTGCAGTTTCTACCTTGTATACTTGTACCACCAATATAAGCTGTTAAATTCACTTTTGGGAAATACAAGATGACATGGCATACTAAAGTCTATCTGTATTATTGTACCACAAATTGCATATTATAAATATAAAGTAATCCCCCTTACCAGGTGGGGTCACCTTGCAGTGCAGCAAAAGTAGGATCTTTTTTTTTTTCTTTTTTTTTTTTGCCAGACAAATCTGCTTCTCTTACCAACAACTGGCTGTAGTTTGCTGCTGCTCCCTGATCTTAACCAATATGTTTTATTTGCCTAAACTTAACCAAACCTCAGTCGTAGCAGTGGCAGATCAGAAAATGCTCATGAAGCAGTGTTGAAGACCTGCCCCTTGAATATTGACTTTCAGGGATTTATGCAGCACCACTGGTCTGGTATTACAAGTCAAACATAGATTAAACATGATTTTGGCATCCTAAGTCCTACAGAATTAAACAGAATTAAACAGAAACCATATATACCAGCACATACAATGAGATAAACAGGCAAGAACAAATGAGACAAACGTGTGACATGAGGAGGATGAATGAAACATTTCAGTGGCAGAAAACACTGTTTACTGTGTCCTGACAATGAGTTGTGTCATTTGTAGTTAACCGAAACACAAGTGTTGCAAAAGAAAACTCATTCATGCACACACACAGTCAGTGTCTGTCTGTTCCGTCTTCTAACAGTACAAATGAGGTCATTCAGGATGAGTTTTATCAGGGCTCTAGAGAGCCAATAAATCACGAGTGTGTTGTCTTTGCACCATGCGTGCGAGTGTGTGTGTGCAACACAGACACACACTTGCAGAGAGAGAACATAACGCTTGTATTTCCTTGAACATCCCTTCTTGCTGTTTAACAGTCTGGGAATCTGTTCCTCTGACCTTTCCCGTGTTACACTGTTGGGGAACTGCTCTGACCGTGACATCTAACCACACACACACGCATGCACACACACATGCACACACACACATCTGGCCTCCTCATTACAAATTAAACTGAGCCTAATCCCGGTGTCAGCGGGGCTTACGGTGTGGTTGGAACATGCAGTATCACCACAAAGTATTTTTTCTCCTCTGAACCTCTGACCCTTGAGTTGTTTAGATCATCTCTCAGTATGGACCCATCCTGAATGCTAGCTAATCATAAAATCAGTGATGGATTTCATTTAAGCAACAGTTGGATGTCTGCGTTTAAATTACAGTGTACAACATGCAGAGAGGAAAAAGAAGCCCATCCTTCAAACTTGTCTTTATCTGGATATCACTCAGTTATTCATCCTCATATAGACGTCTTTAGTGTTGAAGAAGAAGGTATTTTTGTCCATAATTAGAATATTTTCCAGCTGGACAGCAGACAGACCTGATATGGTATAATTTAGCTGGAAGAGCTGGCACCACCTTCAAGTGTGAAACCTTCAAATAAACATCAGAAACAACATTGTTTGTCTCTCCTTAATGTAGACATATGTTCCACTATGTTTACCAGCTGTCTGCCAACTGCCTGCTGTTTGGTGCTGGCCAGGTAGTGTACAGTGGGTTTAGAGGTGTTCAGTACAGAACATGCGCTGTACGAATGAATCTTGATCAATGAATCTTCAAACTTAACTGAATGTACTGAATCACCACTGTCACTCACTGAACTGGTAACTTTTGGCTGTGGAACTCTCAAGAGCAGCATTATCAGCTCAGCTGTGGTTCACAGTATGTTACTTAATTATCATTAAAAGTATATTAAAAGACAACAAAAATCACAAAAACGGTCATAATCTTGTGAATAATAGGCTGCAGAGGTATTAGCCTTATGTGAGATGCTCGTATTGACTAGTTTAGTAATGAACTGAACATGCTACTTTGGACTAGCTACAGACAGTCTGAATCAGCACTGAATGAATGGTGATACATTTACTTCCTGTTTTAATTACTGAAGTGCATTTGAACAGTGATAAAACCACTTAGCTTAGGACAAGTGAAGGAACTGCTGTCAGCGGCTACAAATCTTTGAAATGAAATCAACGAGATGATTTAGCAAACTGATTCAGCTTACTACACAAAATCTGAGTCTGAAAAAATACTCCTGTCGATGTCAATGAAGAGTACATGTAAACACACTGCTGGTATGGAGTTTGACAGTTGTCTGCATTTATTAGATAAATAAAAAATTCAGTATGTTATTATCCTGTAACTGCCATTTCAGCAAACCTTGCAGTGTCACTTTAAAGTGAGGTTAGTTTTGTTCTTCCTTGAGGAACACACATACAAACACAGGTGCCTGCAAATGTAACTTGTTTCCACCTGACATCAGAAAGAGTTCAGTTTTCCAATGTTCATGACCAACATAAGGTCCAAACTGTTACTGTGTTGACATCAACAAGCAACACTTTACAAAGCAGAGCGTGGTAGCCATGGATCCTCTTCATCATCTGACTTACTGCTTTCCCTTCAGTAGATGTCAGCTTCTTTGAACTATCCATGACGCTCTGAAACCCAGTCATGCCCTGAGAGTGTTTACACTATGTGCCCTGCAAGTGTGTGTGTGTGTATGTGTTTGACACCCACTCACCCTTGCAGCTGGAAGCAACCATTATGGAGGTATGGCACACAGTGACTGACATTAAAACTCCTGAGGTGTAGGGTAGTCAGGCAGATTGTAAACAGTACCACACACACACTAGCGTCACACCTCCTGTCTCTGAGGCCACTATCAATTACAGTTATTCAACTGGTTTGCACAAACAGAGGGAGAAATAAAAAGTTAAAATACTCACAGTGTCATAATCTCAAACCAGCTCCCTCTCCATCATCCCTCTGTATTTGCTCAATAAGGCTCAATTCTCAGCATCTTGACACATTTTCTTTAAACTATTAAATTTTATATTAAAATATTTTGATGCCTCATGTATTATTCAAACTCATTCTGATCCCAATGACTTAAATGTGGGTTTGCTGCTATTATTAAATCTGTTTCTCTCTGTATGCAGTGTGATGTTTCAACATGGCTTGAGTGTCCATATTGGCTGGGAGCACATCTCAGCCAAGCCAGAAACTCCATGCATGAGCTCATCGCCTGGCTGCTGCATGTTTTATTTTTTTATTACATGGTGAGACTTCATGACTGTTACTCCACCTGGCGGGGTGAGGGGTTGGTCAGACACCAAACTAGATGAGTCAAGATCTGCCAGCCACCAAGAACAGTGAAAGTGAAACATGCACTGACACCCTTTGTGTTGAAAATCAGTCTGGTGTTATTCCTGATCTGTCACATGACTCAGGAGAAGAGGCCAGACCAGTCGGACCGATCATTCGACATTTCATTATTCAAAGATCATATGAGCGCTTGATGCCAGTAACTCAAGCTGAGATCAGGAAAGTAGAGGAACGAATAATGGGAGAATAAAGTCAAATAGTATTTGTGGTGAGGAGGAACAAGGAGAGAAAGAGGCGGGAGAAAGGGAGGCTGTGCAGACAGATTGGCTCCATTAAGAAGACCAACACACACGAACTCTCATAACTCACACTTAGACAATGAATTTTCACCAGCTCTTCTTCTTAGCCATTACAGTAATTGACAGTGGTTTAGTCACAGGTCTTATATAATTCTACACACACACATATCACATAGGCTTGCATTCATGGACATTTCCCTGCCCTTGTGCCAAAGTTTCCAGTGAGTTTAAATTACCGATCTGTCATAGCAAGACAGTGGGATCAGAGGGTCAGTCACTAACCTTATCCATACACTGTAACTGGCTATATATGGCTTTGCATTGCCCTCAATGCTATTTAACACACTGATGTATGAGTAAACGTATGTGGCCATTAGGGCTCAACACTGGAACAGAGGTTGTAGAAACATGCCCCATATGCCACACTGTAGGTATAGAGTCTGTTTAATCTTGGTGAAAACCAAGGTGAAATTAACAGACATTTTATGAAGCCAATAAAATCATTTAATTATGATCAAAGTGAAGGAGGTGATAATCAGTTTCCTATGTACCAAATTTACAAAGCTCAATAACACCTGCACCACAGAAGGCATTTTAGGGTTTAGTTAATTACATATTTACTTTCATTAATGCTGGTCCATCAAGTAGTAGTATAGCCTCCTGGTGGAAAAGTGGGTGGTAAAATGTAAAAGCCAAAGAAAGGCTGACCATCTGGCTTAACCCTGTGGACTGATTGGTGTGCTGTACCATAGCTGTCAGGATGGCAAGGTCAGTCAGATTCACCACTTCGGTGAACTGAAACATCTCCTTAACGCTTCTGGGATGGGTTGCCATGGAATATTTACAGGCATTACGTGTTCCCAGAATGTGAATCAAATCTCTGAATCTTCCTCTAGCACAACCATGAAGACAGATCACCAGTCTGTCATGGGGCTACTCAGTATATCTGGTAAGAATAAACCGTCCTCCAGCACCAGCCTGGCTTTACCTCCTATCAAAACTGGCTTATCGATCTTGGATTTTAAACTTAATTAAGTCATATATTCACACCAAGGTGTGCAACATGTTGTCTGGATTCAGCATCAGTTTCTAGATGATCATTACAGATAGATCCTGTTGTTAGTCTGTTGTTGACTTGAAGCTGTTTGCTTGCTGTGGTCTTTCTATTCCAAACAAAGTGAAGATTTCCATGAGGTTTTATATTTATAGCCTCTCTTGACCATAGGATAAACTAGACTGGGAGTCTGATACTAATATAGATGCATTTTTCCGCACTGAAGCTGCCACGGCCAGATTTTCTGCCTATTTTATTATTCTTAACTCTGACAGTTTCATGCCAAATATAGCATTACTATTTCACAGTATCATTGTCTTGCCAGTGTTGAAAAGCCTCTTGATAGCATGTAGAAAATATATAGAGTTACTGTGTAGGCCAATTCATTCTTACATTTATTCTGCTTCTTGAATAACTCTAGACTCTTATTTTAGTATGTTGCTCCAATTTTGGGTTTGGCCTGGTCACACTGACCATGTAGGCATTTTAGATGTTGTCTATGCTGCTATGCTTTGAAAGCCTCGGTCTCTGTACACAACTCTGTAGAATGATGTGTCATTTTCATCTTTTGTAAGTGTTGCACCATGTGAAATTGAGACAGACCTTTAGTGTTCAATCATCAGTTCAAATTATACGGTAGGAATCCTAAGACATCAGACATAGCTCTGCTTTGATTTTACATAATGTATCATTAAACCTCATTCATTTTATTCAGGGTCATTTTTCGTGGTGTCTAATGCTTGATGTCTTATCTTAAAATGCTGATAATTGTCTGTTTAGGCAACCAACAGTGTGATCTTGGGCTTTCATGTCTGTTTTTAGGGACCTGTTGGATGACACCTGTGAATTTTAATTTTCTTTTTTGTTCTTTCTATTTCTTTGGTCATGGCATTCCTTCAAAGACATCAAAGGTAATTAATTCTATTGTTTTTATCTCCTCTCTCCTTTCCTCTGTGCCTCAGTGACAGGTTTAGTCGGCCCTACTCAGGTTTGACACACACATATATATATATATATATATACTTATAAGGCACGGTACTGGGGCATACACAAGCTCACATCTGGTATCAGTCTGCGTAAAGTCTGTTTATCTGTGTAAATGGACCTGACTGACCAGTTTATTCTCTCCAGACATGTCTGATACTCTTCGTAGGCCACTTTAAGCTGAAGACAGACATATACAAGACGTGAGGGTCAGTATGTTTGAGGATAAGTGTGTGTCTCCTAATGAGAGGGGCCACAAGGATTATGAAAGCAGATGATTGTTGGGAGGTTTACAGAAGCAGTTTTGCTTGTGTGTTTGCAGAGTTGAGTGCAGGTGGGGCCAATCAGCAGAAAATTAATTACACAAAACTGATTTAAGGCTATATTTATCAAAGTTCAAAAAATTACTCCAAAAGATTGCTTTAAAGCCAATTTACAAAGTGAGTCGAAAGTTCTTTGCTAGAAGTGAAAATAAGATATGTTACCAAGTGACTGTACAGTGAAGGTGGAAAGGCAACTACTTAACATTGCTTCCTTATCACAGAGAAACAGCCAATCAGACACAAAGAATCTACCCGGTAATCTTGACATTCTTTTAAAAACATCAAATTTCCTGCAGTGATGTAATTCTTCAAAGCATATTTTTAATTAGTTTTTCATTTGTATGAATTTAATATATCCGTAAGTGACACATGAAATTACATTAGTTTTATATATTTATCATATGTAAAAGGGGATTAAATAAATATATAAAGATAAACTGGAGAGGGTAGTTAGATTAGTTTTTACTTGAAAAAGGAAAGGAAAGTTAGTACCACAGTGGCAACTACAAACAATAAAGATTTATGGGCATTGACAGCAACAGCAAGACTAAATTCTTCTTGTTTTACCCCAAGCAATAATAATA
>BRZM01001146.1:32862-63461 GCA_033238685.1 Lates japonicus | reverse complement strand
CTGGTTGGCAAACATTGCCTCTACGCCTTCCTCTCCTCCTGCTCTCTGGTCATTTTTGCCCTTCCACAGCTCCCACCACACCTCCAGAAAAAGTCGGACATCATCCTCTCCAGTTGGGCTGCTTTTCACATGTTGCGTCAGCCTTTCAAGTTCAACGCAGACCTGAGACTGAGGAAGATACAGGAGGAAATGGGCAAAAATATCTGCAGCTGCCAGTGACTTCACCAGCTCCAGCAGGACAACATGGCTGACCTCAGGGAGGCCGTTCTGGAGAAGGAAGAAGGGGTTCTCCCTCCATGCTGTCTCTACATCCTCCTCAGCCTGCCCGCACAACAACTTCAACCACACAACACACACTATCCTCTTTTTCCAGCAGCCAGCCACTGTGTTGGGATGAGCACTGAGTTCATCCTGTCCACAAATTTCTCTGACTGCCTCCACGACTGAACGTCCTGTCCTGCTCCAGTCAGCTTTCTGAAGGGAGGACAGGGATGAGGGGAGACACAGCTTGTTAGCTGAGAGGAAAGCTCCCTGAAGAACAGCCGAAGCTGCAAACAGAAAAGAGAAGAGTCAAAACTAAGGAAAGGAACAATCCAGTCATACAGTGCTAATCATCCAATTCTGAAACTTTGTTAGCTCCCACAGATAAGAGGGGGCAGCCATATTAACACAACTAGTAGTGTAACTAATGATTTTCACTATCTGTGAATCTACTGATTATTGTATCAATGAATCATGTTGTCTATAGACTGTAAGAAAAAGGAGAAAAAGCTCATTATATTGTCCTAGTAAACTTCTTTTCTTCATTTAAAAACCAAATAAAAGCAGCAACATTACCATATTAAGAATCTGGAACTCACATTTTTTGCCTAAAAAATGACTGAAACAATTAATCTACTACGAATATAGTTGTCTGTTAAATTTCAACTATTAATTTCAGCTTTTAACACGTACATTAGTGCTCTACCATTAAATAAGAGTCTACCATAACTGCGAAAAAAAATCTAGCTTCATGCTTCTGTTCCAATATGTGAAAGTAGCTTTTTTATTTTGGCACTGAACAGTAAGAATTTTTTTCACAAGTATGAATTATGTGATTAAGTTGTTCATTTAAATTATAAACAGGCTTATTTTGGAGATGTGTTAATACTATCTTAATAAACAGGGCAGCTTTAATATAAAATACTTGAATTAAGTGTAGCGTCGTGTTATCTAAATAGGAAAAGGAGACGTGTTTCAGTCAGAATTATATTAAACAAAAAGTCTTCGTTACCTTTGTCCATCATTAATGTCATAGCTTAGCTGCTGCTGGATGGAGCTAAAGGAATGTCGTCGGCTTATTTTAGTCCTGTTTTCAATTCCCATTCATGAGCTCTAGCCCAGAGTATCGGCCAGAAAAGTCCGCTTAGTCAAATAAACCACTGGTACTTCATGTATACAGTAATGAAGTCCATTCATCAGATAAAGTCCGTCGCTCTGAACAGGTTTTCATAAGTTTACAGCAGCATGTCAACAAGTTCGTATAAAGCGCTTCCGCTGTTCCGCATCAGCGTGTGAGGAGACAAGAGGGACCCGCCGCTGCCGGGTGTTCAGATGTTTTACAGCGCCACCTCAGGACGAACCCAGTACTGCAGGCCGGACCAGGCGTAAGAGCGAAACTGTTAAATAACGTCCGTTCCTTGTTGATTTTTTTGCTAAGTGTATTTGAAGATACAACAAGGAAATATGTGCTTCATCTTTTCTTTCTTATTGTAGCATAGGCTAGAATATTTTTCACCGAACATATTGCTGACGAATAACTAGTTAAGCAATATGTTCATGGCAAAGTGTCATTAAAATTTTAGTCACATATATGTAACGTATTGCATACATTTTAAATATTTTGCATGTGATATTGTATCTGTTAACCACGTGACAGGAGCTGCAGGCAAAGCAATTTTTTTTTCTGCAAAATGAAAGTGAAAGTGTCCCTCCAACTGTGAACAACCCAGAGTGGCGCTGGATCAACAAGGGGATTTCTACCGATGAAGAATCATGGGTTTAATCTTAAAGATACTTATTTACTTGTACCTGTGTGCAGGTAAGTTGCTGACTGCAGCTTCGTTACAGATTGTGACGGTTTTGGTGCATGTGTGTGTCGTGTCAACACGTCTATTAAAGCCATAGGACATGTATGAAATGACTGATATACTGAAGAGTAACTACCACACAATACTGCACTATGCAATACTACCATACTATAGTATACTACACTGTAGTATATCTTATTTCTTCTTTACTATACTACACTCTACTGTAATATACTATTCTATACTTCAGTGTAACCTGCTGTAATATATTATACTACAGTATACAAACTGAAAGTTCATCGACTACACTGATTCATGTTGTGTCTCTCAGGTGTCCTGTGTATCCATCAGATGCCATGGCTTCCCTGTCAGTTCACTGATGAGAATGTGTTTGTGAATAGCGAAGGTCTCACTGAGACTCAGCTCATTCACAGAGAGGCTATGCTGCAGTTTGGTCAGAAAGGAGACGCTCCTGTTAACCCACATGCCATCACTTTCCTGGTCACGGGTAAGACCTGTAGCCTATTATGTTAACAGACAAACTATTCCGTTCCTATGTATTCTAATGTATTCTGTTCTGTTCTAGGATCTAAGTTGGACCTGCGGCGGTATGTGGAGGGGGTGGAGGCAGAGCAGTTGGAGTGTGAGCTGCGTAGGTACAGTACAGTGGGCATCCATGTCCGCTGGCCTGTCCAGGCGAGCCAGCAGGAGTACAACCGCTGGTTCAGCTGCACTCTTAAACACAGCAAGGGCCTGTTCACCATCACTGGCTTCCTCAGACACCCATCTGACCATCCCCCCACAGGACAGCAGGACTACCGCAGCTGGCCTGCAATCGGGGACAGAGAGATACTCACAACATCAGGTAACTCTCAGTGTCTTCAATAATTAGATATGATATTAGTCCCAGTTAAAAAATGTATCTCTGTCTCACCTGCCTCTGTTTTGTCACATCTGTTTCCGTAGTTGCCATGGTCATTAAAACAGAGTCTCCGTCAGTGAAAGCAGGCCTGAGCTCCAAACAAAAGCTTCACTGCCAGTTCGCTCTTGACCACAAGGGACCAAACATGACTGTTGAGTGGTACTGGCAGTATCGTGGGGAAAGAACCAGACTTTTCAGCCCAACACCAGTCCCCTGGGTTTGCCCTGTGCGGCTGGTGTGGCTGAAGAGTCTGGTTCTTTCCCCACGATACTGCCAGTACCACTCAACAGTCATGTTTGGTCCCTTGTGGTCAAGAGCGAACTGGCAGTGAAGCTTTTGTTTGGAGCTCAGGCCTGCTTTCACTGACGGAGACTCTGTTTTAATGACCATGGCAACTACGGAAACAGATGTGACAAAACAGAGGCAGGTGAGACAGAGATACATTTTTTAACTGGGACTAATATCATATCTAATTATTGAAGACACTGAGAGTTACCTGATGTTGTGAGTATCTCTCTGTCCCCGATTGCAGGCCAGCTGCGGTAGTCCTGCTGTCCTGTGGGGGGATGGTCAGATGGGTGTCTGAGGAAGCCAGTGATGGTGAACAGGCCCTTGCTGTGTTTAAGAGTGCAGCTGAACCAGCGGTTGTACTCCTGCTGGCTCGCCTGGACAGGCCAGCGGACATGGATGCCCACTGTACTGTACCTACGCAGCTCACACTCCAACTGCTCTGCCTCCACCCCCTCCACATACCGCCGCAGGTCCAACTTAGATCCTAGAACAGAACAGAATACATTAGAATACATAGGAACGGAATAGTTTGTCTGTTAACATAATAGGCTACAGGTCTTACCCGTGACCAGGAAAGTGATGGCATGTGGGTTAACAGGAGCGTCTCCTTTCTGACCAAACTGCAGCATAGCCTCTCTGTGAATGAGCTGAGTCTCAGTGAGACCTTCGCTATTCACAAACACATTCTCATCAGTGAACTGACAGGGAAGCCATGGCATCTGATGGATACACAGGACACCTGAGAGACACAACATGAATCAGTGTAGTCGATGAACTTTCAGTTTGTATACTGTAGTATAATATATTACAGCAGGTTACACTGAAGTATAGAATAGTATATTACAGTAGAGTGTAGTATAGTAAAGAAGAAATAAGATATACTACAGTGTAGTATACTATAGTATGGTAGTATTGCATAGTGCAGTATTGTGTGGTAGTTACTCTTCAGTATATCAGTCATTTCATACATGTCCTATGGCTTTAATAGACGTGTTGACACGACACACACATGCACCAAAACCGTCACAATCTGTAACGAAGCTGCAGTCAGCAACTTACCTGCACACAGGTACAAGTAAATAAGTATCTTTAAGATTAAACCCATGATTCTTCATCGGTAGAAATCCCCTTGTTGATCCAGCGCCACTCTGGGTTGTTCACAGTTGGAGGGACACTTTCACTTTCATTTTGCAGAAAAAAAAATTGCTTTGCCTGCAGCTCCTGTCACGTGGTTAACAGATACAATATCACATGCAAAATATTTAAAATGTATGCAATACGTTACATATATGTGACTAAAATTTTAATGACACTTTGCCATGAACATATTGCTTAACTAGTTATTCGTCAGCAATATGTTCGGTGAAAAATATTCTAGCCTATGCTACAATAAGAAAGAAAAGATGAAGCACATATTTCCTTGTTGTATCTTCAAATACACTTAGCAAAAAAATCAACAAGGAACGGACGTTATTTAACAGTTTCGCTCTTACGCCTGGTCCGGCCTGCAGTACTGGGTTCGTCCTGAGGTGGCGCTGTAAAACATCTGAACACCCGGCAGCGGCGGGTCCCTCTTGTCTCCTCACACGCTGATGCGGAACAGCGGAAGCGCTTTATACGAACTTGTTGACATGCTGCTGTAAACTTATGAAAACCTGTTCAGAGCGACGGACTTTATCTGATGAATGGACTTCATTACTGTATACATGAAGTACCAGTGGTTTATTTGACTAAGCGGACTTTTCTGGCCGATACTCTGGGCTAGAGCTCATGAATGGGAATTGAAAACAGGACTAAAATAAGCCGACGACATTCCTTTAGCTCCATCCAGCAGCAGCTAAGCTATGACATTAATGATGGACAAAGGTAACGAAGACTTTTTGTTTAATATAATTCTGACTGAAACACGTCTCCTTTTCCTATTTAGATAACACGACGCTACACTTAATTCAAGTATTTTATATTAAAGCTGCCCTGTTTATTAAGATAGTATTAACACATCTCCAAAATAAGCCTGTTTATAATTTAAATGAACAACTTAATCACATAATTCATACTTGTGAAAAAAATTCTTACTGTTCAGTGCCAAAATAAAAAAGCTACTTTCACATATTGGAACAGAAGCATGAAGCTAGATTTTTTTTCGCAGTTATGGTAGACTCTTATTTAATGGTAGAGCACTAATGTACGTGTTAAAAGCTGAAATTAATAGTTGAAATTTAACAGACAACTATATTCGTAGTAGATTAATTGTTTCAGTCATTTTTTAGGCAAAAAATGTGAGTTCCAGATTCTTAATATGGTAATGTTGCTGCTTTTATTTGGTTTTTAAATGAAGAAAAGAAGTTTACTAGGACAATATAATGAGCTTTTTCTCCTTTTTCTTACAGTCTATAGACAACATGATTCATTGATACAATAATCAGTAGATTCACAGATAGTGAAAATCATTAGTTACACTACTAGTTGTGTTAATATGGCTGCCCCCTCTTATCTGTGGGAGCTAACAAAGTTTCAGAATTGGATGATTAGCACTGTATGACTGGATTGTTCCTTTCCTTAGTTTTGACTCTTCTCTTTTCTGTTTGCAGCTTCGGCTGTTCTTCAGGGAGCTTTCCTCTCAGCTAACAAGCTGTGTCTCCCCTCATCCCTGTCCTCCCTTCAGAAAGCTGACTGGAGCAGGACAGGACGTTCAGTCGTGGAGGCAGTCAGAGAAATTTGTGGACAGGATGAACTCAGTGCTCATCCCAACACAGTGGCTGGCTGCTGGAAAAAGAGGATAGTGTGTGTTGTGTGGTTGAAGTTGTTGTGCGGGCAGGCTGAGGAGGATGTAGAGACAGCATGGAGGGAGAACCCCTTCTTCCTTCTCCAGAACGGCCTCCCTGAGGTCAGCCATGTTGTCCTGCTGGAGCTGGTGAAGTCACTGGCAGCTGCAGATATTTTTGCCCATTTCCTCCTGTATCTTCCTCAGTCTCAGGTCTGCGTTGAACTTGAAAGGCTGACGCAACATGTGAAAAGCAGCCCAACTGGAGAGGATGATGTCCGACTTTTTCTGGAGGTGTGGTGGGAGCTGTGGAAGGGCAAAAATGACCAGAGAGCAGGAGGAGAGGAAGGCGTAGAGGCAATGTTTGCCAACCAGTTTGCTCGTTTGTCCTCTAAGTCCTGCAGTCTGTCCCCTCAGGCTGCCAAGAGGTTAAAGCTAGACACATCAGATAAACTAGGATCATCACCAACCACTGATGTCCTCCACATTCTCCTCCATGCACTGAAAGACATTAAAGATCACATATCTACAACAGATCTCTGCCTCCAAGCTCTCTCCATTTCCCTTGATTCTCTGTACACAGCCTTTCTAATAGACCAAGAAGTCATCCTCCCAACTAAAGAGAAGATGCACATGTTGTCTAAAGCTGTGAGCATCAGAGAAAAGAATGATGAGAACTGAGCCCTGAACTTATTCAGGAGGCTTTGAGAGACTTACATGCTTCTCACACACCATCTCACTTTAAACCCAGCACTATGAGGCTTGGGGAAGCCTTGAAGATTATAACAGACCTCACACAGTTTTGGCTTAACAGTCAGCTCCTGAAAGTGTGTGACAGCACTAAATTTAGTTACTCTGCGTTTAAACTAGAACAAAGTGTCCAGAGAGTCCTGACAGCCCTAGAGAAGGCAGACGTGCCTGAAGCCATAACTGAAATGAATGCTCAAGAGACTGAGAAGAATATACTCAGAGGTTTGCTGAAGTCCCTGGCTCTTCCTGCCATAGAGACAACTCCCAAGGTGGACGCAGAGGTCACTATGACCATCATAAATCACCACTTAGAAGACCATCAGAACTTTGCTGTGTTATTTGCCAGTGAGAAGAGCTGGGCCTTCTGTGATGAGCAGTGGCTGGGCTGCCTGGAAAAGAACCAAGCAGCCTTCCAGCAGCACAATACTCTGGTCAACCTGGCCTCCGTCCTCATGAGCGAACTCCACAGTGAGAGCTCAAACGTGAGCCACTGCAGGAAGCTGATGAAAGTCATTGCAGACATTTTCTCAGCGCTTTCGTTAGAAGACAAGAACAAATCCTTGGCTGCCATGTTGAGATTGTCCACCAGGGGGTTCTTTGGGCATTCTGTTCCCCCTGCTGTAGCTGATGGGTTTGAACAGGAGCTCAACATGGCATTCAACTGCATCATCCAAGGAGGGGGCGGGGCGTCAGCAGCAGTGTCGCAGGGCAATCTGAACACAGCGGCCTCTTTGGTAGCAAGAGTGGCCTTTCAGAACCCAGTGGCGGCTTTGAGGTCATGCTGTCATTCAGCTATTTTCAACAAGGGGGCTTTCACTCTTATGGCTAAGATCCTTCAGCAGCTGCCTGGACTCAGAGAACAGAGGGGAAGAGAAGATGAAACTGAATGTAATGGAGAAGAAAGAAAAGAGGCAGAGGAAAATATAGATGATGGAAAGGATCCTCTGCGTGGTAGCAGCCTACTCAGCAGGTGTCTGCAGGACATAATCAAGACCAAATCGTTGTTGGCCAGTGAAAAGGAGCAGCTGCTCAAGTTTCTGGGTCTGCTGATGAAGCCAGTCATGGCAGTTGACGGAGAAGAAAGGAGGCAGTGCTTTCTGTCACCTCAGGAGGTCGTCAACATCTTCGTCCTGCCAAACCTCTCCACTGTGGGTGAGTGTCCTGTGATATTCATGCTTCAAAACTTTGTGAACTACGACCGAAGTGTTTGTTGAAAACTGCCCTTATGCAACTATAAATGTCATATTACTAGACTGCTAGATATGATAATACAATCATAACCATATGCTGCTGATATTGACTTTTCAGTGAATTACTAAGATATCAGTGATATTAATATTAATCCTCCCTGACCACCACTTATTATTTACAACGATTAGCTCCATTCAAGAAGTCTCAGCATTGACAAAATAATCTCAAATCAAAGTGCACTCTCTATTTTCTAATGAAGCTTTAAATTTTGAATCACATCTCACAGTTTACCATGTTGTCTTGGAGGCTGTTCTAAACCAAGGTCAAGGTTACAGTTTGATTATTCTTTAGACAGACACCATCGTAAAGTAATTTAAACATAAGGCATGAACAAATTATGTTTGCTGATGAATCCCATGAAATGTAGTTAAAAGTTCCTAAAAAGCTAGGAAGAGGCCCTTGAGTTCAAATTATTACATCAAACCACTGTTTCCAAGGTCAAACGTTAACTTTCATATGGAGCTAGATCAGTAAATTGATCAGGCAGATATATGGGCCAATATGAGTTGTGAAAATATCAGTATTGTCAGAAATGTCTGAAAAGTGACAAAAAAAGGCAGAAATGTCAAAGATTTATCAAGGTGAATACTGAACAGTGTCATAATTTGTCTGTCAGAGAGCAGTGACAAGTTTATATTTACACTGTAAAATGTGCTGCTTGAATATCTATCACAACACTCATTTAATTATCACATAATTACATTTTTCTTCAACTGATAAATACAACATTAATATGAACCAAAATAGTAAAATGAAAACAAAACAATATGCTGAAAGATGCTGAAACATTCTGCAGAGCTGCAGAGTCAGGTGATGATTAGCAGCACCTTTCACTTTACATGTAGTTATTTGACCCATTTTGAGTGTAAATATTGATTAGTGCAGAATTCCTCTCCAGAAATGTTTTTTACATTATGTGTTTAAGTAAAGGAAAATAATTTTGAACCTGTCTGCTCCAATGCAATTCTTTGTATTGCCTCCAGGTCACAGTTCCTGTGATATAGAACTGAGTCTTCAACTTCTTCACACTGCTTTGTGTGTGGACGTCCAGGATCCAGCCTCTTCTCCACACTGGGTGTTGGACTGCTCTCCCTTTCCCCTGCTTTACATCCTTGCCCAGCTGCACAACCAGGCTCTCAGGTTTGTATAATGAGTGTTCTTCTAGCCTTTAATTCAGAGTCAGATATTTCCTGAACACTTCACACTTATCTGTAAGTCTCATAAAGTAAAACTGATGACTATGACCTGCCTTCTCTGCTAAGGTTTTGGGAGCAGCCATCAGAGGGCGCTGTCCACCACTGGTCCATGGACACCAAGGAGCTGCTGGTGTCTGTGTTAACCACACTGGGGCAGGTGGTTGGTGCAGAGGTGGCGGTGACCCCCAACAGCTGGTCCAGAGCTCTTTTCTGGCTCTACAACAAGATGGAGGAGCTGGACTGGACAGTTAGGTTCCACCTGAAGCCTGTGTGGGGGGAACACTTTAAAAATGAAGTTCCCTCATCTCTGCTGACTGTGTGTGAGTTACCTGAGCAGGTAAAAACTTCTTTGGATTAGAATAATGTTCTTCTTGTTAGTGTCTTTTTGATAAGATATAAAAAGAAACCATTACACCAATGTTTCAGATAAAAACAGCAAATGTTTTTGTTTCTCTTTGACTTTGTACCAAACTGTGTGAAGTGATCATCTTTCTCTGTTTCCCACCTCCCTCTCCTCCAGGAGTGGTCTGGTTTGGACCTGCCTCAGTACAGCCAGGGCAGTGGCCTTTTGGCCTGGATGGAGTGCTGCTCTATATCGGACTCCCTGCGGTCCACCATGTTGTCCTGTCTCTCTTTGGACCAGCGCCAGCCTGACCACGTCAACATGTTCAGCAAAGGCCTGCTGGTGGCTCTGACCCAGACTCTGCCCTGGTGCTCCGTCTCCCAGTGGTCCAGGCTGCTGGGAGCCCTGAGGGAGCTGATCACCTCCGGTCGCCTCCACGTCCCCTTCTCACTTGAGTATGTGGACTATCTGCCCCTCCTGGATCTGAGGAGGTTTTCATGTGAGCTCCGCCTGTCAGTCCTCCTGCTTCGAGTCCTTCAGCTGCTCTGCGGGTCCAGCTGCTCGCACTGGCTGTTAGCAGATGGCTGGGCACATGTTGGCAGGTTATATGCCCATGCTGTGAGGGAGATGATGAACTCAGTAAGAGCCAAGCTACCGCTTCCCTCATCTGGTGCTTGGACTGTCTCTGCTTCACCTCGTCCTCCTAAAACACCAGCATCTAGAGACTCAAATCCTGAAACCAAAGCTGCTAAATTGTCCACAGACTCTTTGAAAGAAGCAGAAGTCCCTCCTCTGAAATCAGAAGAGTCACAAATGGAAGAGGAGGTGGAGTCAGATCTCAGCCAGGAAGTCCTGTTTGTTCTCAGCCAGCTCTTCTGCCATGTTCAGCACATCCAGGTAGGAGTTAACATTAATACCAATAACATTAAGATTCTGATTAACTGGAAGGAGTGAATTGACTTTTTAGTAACCAGACAATATAACTGAATGCCTCTGACATAGTTATGTGTTTACACTTCTTAACTAATGTGCAGGTATTAAACTGTAAGTAAAGACAGCAACAGTGAGGCTGAGCTAAAGATCGAGGTCAGCTAGGGTTATTTGTGTAACCACCTCCACCGAAAAATGATAAACATGGCTGTATGTTGAGAACCAGGCAATTTTAAATTTAAAGCCAACAACTAATATAGTATTTTTCTGGGTTATTGAAAGCCAAAATACCAATATTTTAGAGTTAAGATGCCAGTAGATGATATTTTGATGACAAGTTTCCAGAAGTTACATGCAGTGTATTAGAATAGACCTCTTCTGCACTGACTTCCCTAAATCTAGATTAAAGTCTCAGTGGTAACATTTCTTTCTCCCAGGTGATGATGCCAGGAGGCCAGTGTGAACCGCTGTTCCTGGCCAGTTTGGAGATCCTCAGCCACTATGAAGCCATCATGACTGGCTTTCCAGACAGCAGCACTCCGCTGGAGAGCGACAACACCCGACACTTCTTCTCCACCATCACAGACAACCTGGAGAACCAGGAGATGAAGGCTGTACTGCAGCAGAAGATCGCTCAGCTTGTGTCGTCAGACACACGCTGATTTTTCACATGTATTCCACTGAGGAATTAAAGTTCAAGTACTCCAAATTCTGTTTGTAGATTTCAAACATGTTTGCTGATAAAGCAAAGACATAATGTCAGTTGTCAGTGTGGTACACTGTATTTAGTTAATCCATGGAGTTATTGTAAAATGATGAGTTGGGAATCTGAGTGAATAAAAAGCCAAAATTTCACAGCATATGTCTTTTTGTGCTGTCTCAGTAATATTCATTCCTACTCTTTAACTGTCACAGGTTCTTGACCAGGTCATGGTGGCTGAGATTTCATGCTAATTTGAACAAGAGAGTAAATTTGCAATTTAATTACAAATTTATCTACTGTACACCCAGGACACCCAGTGTTTTGGGCCATGCATACATTAGCCTTGCACACACCCTCACCATCATCAGTTTCAAATTCAAACATAATATCCAGTTTTTCCAGGTTTTTCCTGTTTAATGGCATGCTCCCAGTCAGAAAGCCAATCATTCTATAATATGTTTCCTGAACTATTTCTGTCCATTCAGGGACTGTTGGTGACTTTTTGCTCAGCTATTTCCTGGTTGCTTTTTTACTCGATGCCAGAGGTATTTGTTATAAATATTTGTCATGTTTTTTGAGCCTGTCTGACATCTTTCCCAAATAAACACTGAAATAATTCATATATCACACGTTCTGACCATGTTCAGGTTCCTTACTTTTTAACTTTCGTATCGTCAGAGTTAAGAAAGGCCTTATAGTGTTCTTCCAGAATTCCCTCCAGAGCTGAGCTCATGGTGGGAGACTGTGTTCTACATGTTTGACCATCATCTTGTTAGCTTTATGTTAGCTTCTTTCTCTCCCCTAGATTTAACACACAATGTGAAAAGACCCCTGATTGATTGTAAAGTTGAGTAGATCCTAAATAACAGATTTCTGTTGTTACTCTTATTGCATCAACAAATAGGTTCATTAAACTCAATCCTGTCACTCCAGTGGTTTTGATATTTGATATTATGTTTCTTTAAATGATAGTTTGTGAGTTATTGAAAGGTATCAGTATGAGTTCCCATTCCACCTTTTTCCTTAGGCAGTTGTATTGTCTGAAATCTAAACCTTGATTTTTA
Source organism: Lates japonicus (assembly GCA_033238685.1). NCBI lineage: Eukaryota > Metazoa > Chordata > Actinopteri > Centropomidae > Lates > Lates japonicus. Next base: position 51,178 of record BRZM01001146.1, on the reverse strand, counting down.
CTTTCCCCCCAAAAATGTTGAAATCATTCTTTTCCATTCATTGAACTGATTGAGACGTATTTCAACAGTTAATAAGTGAAAAAGCAAAAGCAAATAGTAGTGCATTCATCTCTATGGCATCAACTGAATTATACATATTCACTTACAGCAGCAAACACTTCAGTTTTACTGATTAAAAATAATCAGGACTTTATTTATTCAAAAATATTCTTTGTACAATAGTACAGCATTAATAATGTATTACACTAGCTGTAACACACGACAACTCTGTCACATAGTAACAGCTGACAAACATTTCTGAGAAACAAAACCTGAAGTTCAAACATTGTCATATTTCACAGATTAGAGCCACACAATTACATAGTGCGGAGCAAACACTTTGAACTCTGTACGACACTGTCAGGAAAAAATCTGAGATTTTGAGAATAAAGTCAGTTTTACAATTTTACATGTAAAAATCTGATTATCAAAACCAAACTATCTCCATTTTTATCATTAAAATGATCATCTTATTCTCTGAATTTTGCTGTTTTTCCTCATAAAAGATTCTCTGCAATTTCTAAAGAATTTCAAGAGAATCTCAGATTCTCTGTTTCTTTCCCCGACAGTGCCCCTCTTTGATCTCAGTGTCTGACCAAGTTATTTTTGGAAACAGGTGGACTCTTCAGTCTGTCTTTGGCCTGTCTTTGTTTCCATCTCCTTTCCCTCCCTTCTGTCTCAGGTAGAGTCGGTTAGCTTTCTTCACCAGCAGGGTAAACCAGTATATCTGTGGAGCCAGGATCACCAGGTTACCCACGTTGCACTGCAGAGGCAGATGGAAGGCCACTCTGTGTAGAGGAATGCCAAACTGCCGGCCGTACATCCAATACATGAAGGGGAAGATCAAGATCCGACATGTGAAGAAACTCAGGAGGACAATGATGCCATTGATTCTGTGCAGCCTGGTGTGGTCAAGACCCAGCTGGATATCAGGGGAGGGTGAAACAGACAGAGAGTGTAACCAAGATGGTAGAGGAACTGGAATAAATATTTAAGTCTAGAAGTGTGTGCAAAGGTTTTGTGTGAAAACACATCATGATAAAGATAAGATAATCCTTTATTAGTCCCACAATGGGGACATTTACATTGTTACATTGTTTTTGAGCATAAGTGATTGAAAAGATGAAAAAAAGACATAAATACGAGTAAAGGCAAGATAAAAAACAAGATAAGGCTATAAAAAATATACACAACAGTATAAACATGAGAATGTAATAAAACAATATTAACAGAAGAGCAATAATCACAGGACTTCATGTATAGACAGAAAATGAACTAAATACAGATATTGCACATTTGAAAATGGAATTTCACACAATGAAATAAATAAATCACCGAAACAGAAAAGAGCACCATCTATTTGTTCTGCTGTATTTCACCAAATTTAAACAGCTTTTGAATTTCTGATAGAAAATCGTAAAAAAAAAAAGTAAGTGATATACTGTCCCTTGGACAGAGTCTGAGCTCCCCCAGACAAAGCTGGACAAATCTCAGACCAATTTCTTCAAACCCTCAAAAATTCAAGCTGTTACTTAGTGACAACTTGGGAATGTGAAACTGCCTGGTACAGATTTATGGTTATATGTTGGCTCTCTAACTCTATATTAAGCATCGTTTTTTTTTTAATTATTACATTTTATGCCTCTGATAGAGACTCATAACCACTGAGGACACCAAGGGCACAACCTTGAATCTTCTGGTTGTTTAGAGCCCGTTGTACCTGTATTTTTAGTGGGTTTTTTGTTTTTTTAATTCCATTAAATTTCTTTGATGACTTAAACCACCAGAAATCAAGTACAACATTACTTAATCGATTACATCAACCTATTTTGGCTTGTGTCAAAAAGCAGACATATAAGTCATTTTGTAAGATGAAAACAGACAGAACTCAGACAGTCTTGGTAAGGAAATTACAAGGATACAAAGACAGCAGATACTAATGTCGTAGTTTACCTGGATGAGGATCTTTCCTATAGAGATGAAAGGAGTGCTGAACTCTGTGGTGAAGAGACAACCAATGAAGAAATCACCAAGTCCTCTTCTGAAGAACTGCAAATAAGACACACAGTACAGTCAGCCGTCTGTCGGCCTTTATGTGTGTTCATACATACAGACAGTGACAGTGACTCCTCCCTGATCTTACCAGAGTGATGGGCATGAAAATGAGGAGCAGCGCCAGGTGATGGAGAATCAGCATCCAGTCCTTGAAGAGGAAAGCCCTCACAGTGTGAAGAGAGTGGCCGCTGTGTGCACTGACCTGACCTTTGACCCTTTGATTATGAAAGTGGCTCAGATACATGGCGTAGATGTCGTGGGCCATGTAGGGAGCTCCAAACAAAACAAACCCATTGACCAGCCAGTGACTGTATACGGATGAGACAGCAAGCATTTTCACTGAATTCATTTTCATTTTCACAGAATAGTTGGAACGCAAACATTATAATATAATTATAGAAACAGAAACCGAGGTCTTAAAGGTTTTAGTGACATAAACTGTTAACTGATTTAAATTTCAAGCTGTGGTCAGTGTCACACTTTCCTATTACATCTGACACTTTTAGAATAGAGTGTGTGGTTATCCTACCTGTCAGTCATGACATCCCTGCAGGATGCTACAACTGTCACTCCAGCCGCAGTAGCCAAAGACGCATGAATAGCGGACACCAGCCTGAAAAAACAGAGTTGGCAAAAATGACCAACATGTCATGAGCTAATAGAAAACTGGAAAAAGACAACACGTCTGTTTCCCCGTCAAATAGAGTTTCCCTCCCATTAGAATGCGCCCCCACCCCACCCGGTGATTAGGTTCATGTCATTTGAGGACATTTGTAAAGGGAAAGACATTTCGATGAGTGAACAGACTTCGATACAACACGAAACTCCATTGAGATATATAGTAACATTTAGGTGTGTTGCTTTTTGGTACCAATACATACAAGATAAAAGATTACTTAAGGAGACAGTCCACTCAAAGTTCATATTTGGTGTCTTCGGCCGACATATTATATACATATGACCACATGATTGAGCAAAAATCACCAACTTCATACTGGTTCATACTGCGTATTCCCATATCCACCGTGTATTTAGAGGAGAATGAAGACTCATTATCAAAACTTCACTGAAAGGAGGCCTTGACCTGTTATAGCAGTGCCGAATTAATCAACTCTGTACAATGACGGTATATAATGGTCACAAAACTTCTGCAATGATTGTAAATTTATGGATATGCAAGACAACATTAAATAGCAAAATATTTTAAGGGGATTCGGTGAAGTGAACGGCTCGTGAGTTGTGACGGCGCTGACCTCTCACTGACTGAAACCACGTCGGCATCACTCCAGCGTGTAAAAGTTGATCGGAGTACTTTCCTGAAGGTGTAGAAAAGCCCTGGAAACACCACAGCTCCACATACTAAGGGCGTAAACATTGTTTTGGCCGACCTCTTCCTGTTGCCGCGATACCGCCTTAATTACCAAACAAAAGCAACAACAGACAACAACAGTCCCGACAGAGAAGTGTAGGACAAAGCATAACTTAGCTGACGGTTAACAGTCAACAGCGGCGCTAGCTTGTCCTCTGAGCTTCAATAATATAACTCAACTTCCTCGTCATAAGGATAAGTTTCATTTACAGGGCTATTATTGGTCGGAGGAGGAGCCCTGTAAACCAATAGCAATGATTGACCTTAAATAACCTTTGATGGTTTTTCTTATTGCACTTCTTTCTTTTCTTTCTTACATATATAAAATGTTATATCCACGCGCACACGCATATTATTTTAAGTTTATTTATTTATTTATAGGCACAGGGCTAGGATACTGGCATATGGAGGAATGGTTGAACAATCCAGTAATTAAATGACTAAATTAATCTAAATGATCAATAGCTGATCAACAGTATATCAGACTTGTCTCCATGTGTGAAGAGGATCATGGGTCACTGCCACATGGGGGTTTGGAGCGGTCTGAGTTGGACCTCCTGGCTGAAGGTGGTGGTGGTGGTGGTGGTGGTGGGCAGCACCGGCAGGATGACAGGGGGTTCTGCGTGGCAGAGGGTCAGACCTGTACAGCGCTCCTGGGACACTCTCTCTGGAGTGGTGGAGTGGAACAGCTACCCTGGCGTGTCCACCACTGTTACCTTTGTTGATCAAATTTAGTCAAGGTCAGAAAAGATATTGATTAAGACATATTGATTTATGATGTCCATAGTGTAAGCTTGTATATCCACCTGTTTTCCAAAGATTGTACCATTCTCCTTGGACCTGTAAGTTGTTTTTCTGTGAAAGGGTCGTTCACAATCTCTCCCAACAAGCTTCTTTTCTTCTGTGATTCCAAGTTCTGCATTTCCAGCTGCTGGTTCAGTCTTGCTCTGTGGAATTTAACAAATCCACAAACAAAGCTTTTGTTTCTCGTGTATCAAGGCTGAACCAGGCCACATGATTAGCTCAGTATTACTTTCAAAGCTCACAACAGAGAAGTTCCTGAGAAGTGATTTGGTCAGTAAAAAGACTCTGGGATTTAACCCGAGATTAAACTCGGTCCAAATAGGAAAGTGAAGATATATCTTTCCGGGCTTTGATATCATCAGTGATGTTCAGTTTACAACTATATAACTATGTACACATGAATTCATTTGATAAAATTTGTTGTTCAAATAGATATATTAATAATGTCAAAGAAGTTCACCAGAGTACACAATTTGATGGTAATTTGAGGTCAAACATGAACAGTGCTCAGTTGGTAAACTGACATTCCAGCCAATCACTGGCATAGTCTTTCAGTCAGACAGCAGCTTGACTGAAAATGCAAAAATATAAAGATTTGTCTACAGAAAATCACATAATTTAGTATACATGAAGATCAGAGTTTTGACTAATACAAATAATACATTTATATTTACTTTGGCTTAAACTGAACATTTCTTTCAAGGAAAATTCCTTGGAAAATTTCAAGGAAATTCCTATTTTTCATATAATTCTTAGCATTTACCATTTCCCTGTAGTTGCCACTTGTGGCAGCAGTGTTCATCAAACATTACATAGACATGCTTTAAAGTATTCAGATCTTGTGGGGCGACCTGATAGCCGAGCAGTTAGGACACATACCACATGGGTGTAAATATCCTGAGCAGTGAGTCCCCAGTTTGACTCCCACCCTGCTGGACCATTTGCTTCATGTCATTCCTACTGTCCTTCCCACATTTCCTGTCTATCTTCACTGTACCTGTCTAGTTTGTTGTAATTTGAGGATTGAAAGTGAGACACCAGTTAGGGTTTTAATTCATCTTATAGTGTGTGTTGTCGTTCCATATTTTAAGATTAAGCACTGTTTCCATCAGCTACATCAGTTGATGATATGATGGATGTTCCTCCCCAAATCTCAACTAATCCACGTTGTGGTGATGTATTACTGCATGGATGGTGGATCAGGTTCCACATGTATCATTTTTATTTAAGATGTCTGACAGGATACATCCTACCATTGTGATGTGGGAGCCTCCAGAGGGCTAGCCTATGGAAATATTCCTGGCTGATGGACCTTTTCATGGCATCAGATCACACTGTGGGGCCACAGAGCTTGGACCACAGAAATAGGCCATGTACGGATAATGGAGCAGCAGGAAGTAGGCCAGGCCGCAGCACTTCCATAATGATGACAGAGTGATCCATCAAAAGAAAACGGTATGTGTCTCTGTGGTGTTAAGCTGGTTAGAGAGCTTTTTGAGCTGTCAGTGTGCAAGATGAATTATATCACTAAAGTATGATTTTACCATGTGCAGTAGTTCAGTTTCATAACAACACATTTGGAAGATGGATGTGTTACTTAAAAGCAGCTTAAGACTTCATTTCCTGCCGAAGTTAGAGAACTTTCAGAGATTTGTGTATTTGTGTTTTCCACTGGGCTCCTCTCGCTGGTTTGAAGAGGCATGAGTCTGGTAAAGTGATATCACATACTACACAGATCAACATTTGAATTAGAATCTGATGACAGTTCTTTGCTCAGTCATTCAGATCTGTTCTAACTTTCCCCCCTAAAATTTTACTTCAATTATGGCTTACTTAGTCAATGATATTCAAGCTTCTATCTGACACCACGTTTACAGGGGCTTTGATGTATGTGGCTTTTTGAATGTTTTATGTACTCATTGGTGGAAATATACAAAGGCAGCTGGATAAGAAAAAAACGTTAGAAAAATAAGAAAAAATGTGTTAATGTGTGAAATTGTATTGCTGTATAAAATGTTGAAATCAAAATATGAATATAAACCAATAAAAGAATGTTTGGGGATTTACAACAGAGTTTTAAAAAAAGGAAACAGCAGTAACTGAGATATCCTGATTTTAAGAAAACTTTAGATCCATGACACAGATATTGTTGCAGGCTGAGTAGTACTCATCATGATGAGTAAACTAAACTTGAAAAACGTGAAATTGGTGAGGTGCCCCTTCAGTATCCGGTCAATGCACATCTGCTATTCCTCTTTTGTCCACTAGTCACCACTGTAGTTTCCCCCTTGAAGTACTACAAACTGTTGGGGTCCTGCATGTGCCTCAGTGTTGACTCTATCATAAAGTAAAGCCAAAAAAGACAAAGACTAACAGTAAAACCACTGTTTTGTTGAGTTTTATTCATATATATATATATATATATTTATATACTCATGTGTTTGACTGCCACCGTTAAAAAGTGTGACTCATCACATTATGACCTGTAAGCATAAATAATAACTTTTTTTTCTCTCTTGAAACCTGGTAAATAAACCAACTGAAAACAGTTATGGGTCATTTTCAGCACCATTGAATAGTACATTCTCTATATTGCATCAGAATATAAAAATATACAGATATAGTGTTTTTCTTCTTTAAAACATTCTTTCCGTGTTGTTCAATGGCATGAAACAAGAGAGGAAGAAAAGACCTCATACTGACAATGAGGATTGTTACCATTATTATCGTCTATTTTATTAATCCTTAGCAGATCCGCACTGGACTGTCCATTCATCCATTCACAGCACTTTTAAAACATCAGTAGCAGCCACACGTGGGAGAAACAAATTAAATAAAACACAAGTTCGAGGGGTTGTCCTCTGTAACATGTAACGCTCACAGTGCCACTGGCCTCCCAACCACTTCAAAAGAAAGAAAGAGAGTGAAGAAGATGCTAACATAGACATGGGAGTGTTGTAGTGCAGTGGAAGGGAAAGCCATGATAACCCAGCAGGCCGGTGGGCTGTAAGCTCCTCATAACCATGACCAGTTCTGTTACAGTCGCACTCTAAGCACAGTTTATTCACAGTCCAAAGTGGTGGTGAAGATCATGATTCTCATGGTGCTGGGGTAATAATACCCCCACCCCCATCCCAAAAAACTAAACAAAACATAAAAACAACAGAAATTCAAAGCAGAAAAAAAGTCAAAAAAATGCAACAAGTCAGTTTTAATGGTTTGAGGCAAACGAGAAGATCAAGACTTGAAGAAAAAGAAGCGAAGGCGCAGTCAGGAGAGTTCGGTTTGCAGTGCATAGAGAGGGACTTCTGAGATGGAGACAGATTCACCGGCTGGTCGGTTGGATGGGATTATTGCCCTGTGTCAGCCCTACACACTTATACACACAGACATGCACACACACAATAAACACACACCTCCACCCAGAATGAGCAAGACACGAGAGAGAAGACAGAGAGAAAGAAAGCAGGGCTGGTTGATCAGGTTCCTGTGGTTTCCAGAGTGTTCCCCTCTCTAGCTCTCTCTGTGGAGAGAAGCAGCCTCCAGGCTGGGAGAGGTGTGTGCCTTCGTAGTGTGTGTGTGTGTGTGTGTGTGTGTGTGTGTGTGATAGATATATGTCCAAATACAAGTCCATAATAGGCCTGGCTCCACCAACACTCTCACTTTCCATCCATCCCTCTGTCCATCAGTCAGAGTGGTGCTGTGGCCCACCGTCCTCCAGGAGGCTTCACATCCGTGAGGAAGAAGCCAGCTCGTAGAACAAGACGTAGGCGTCACTGCTGCGCACTTGGCTGGAGGACATTGGCGTTACTCTGGAAAGAGAGAGAAAGAGAGGGGAGATAAGTTGCATGGTGAAAAACAGAGGAGTTACGGTGAAGACAGAGCCACTCATGATTTAACCCTGATTTAGGCCGTTTGGCATCTATAGAGAGAATATCCAAACAATATACAAAAAACACTTTTGCTCATTTTTCACTTCCAGTATTCACAGACTGATGACTGTCAGTGCATGTTTTAGCTAAACATGTCATATATTTTTAATATCATGCCAGTGATACTACACTGTTTCATATTAACAACAGCTGTGACTTTCGAGAGTAACAGCCAAACAAACTTAAAAAACTAAATCTAAATAGATTTAATACTAGAATTTCTAATAAATATATAAGTGTTTAGTTTTTTCAAAATCCTTCAGGAACTGTTTGATCTGCACCACAATGTCATGTTTTTTCCAGCTGTGAGTAGTTCCTCTATTGCCTTTGTGCATTGCATAGTAGGAGAATAGTGTACATCAACAGCACGTTCACAAATTGATCAATCAGTTGTCCCATGGATGGACAGACAACAATCTCCTGGATTGGTTTGTTGGTGAAGAAAAAGTATACTCAGTGAACATTAGTTAAGATATGAAGTTATAGAAGCAATGATTCCAGCACCGTGTGAATGGTATCTGTGTTTTAAAGCTGTCATACAGAAACTTTTCCTTCAGATTCAAATGCATAAGACCTGTAACACATATGGTTCAGTAACAGTGAGAGAGAGAAGTAGAGTGGTGTGTTATGAATGACTGCAGTGTGACAGGAGAAAGGCTGGAGTGAATGAACTGGATGCTCATGAGGCAGCAGAGGAGATAAAAGAGGAGAGGAGGATTATCTGCTCCTTCCCTCTTTAACACTCTGCTTCTCTTTCACTTTTTTCATTTTTTCAACCACAGCGTGCTCATCATAACTAACATATCAGACTATATCATGTCAAAACTTAATTAAAAATGATTTCACTCCTGCATATGTAACTTATATATCAGAATGTGGAGATGAAAACCAAGTTCAATCAGGATTCATCAAGTGTCAGTTTTCAAAATTGTATTTTTGGATCGTTTCATCATGATGTAAACTACATTAAAGTACTCTGATGTCTTGATTGAGTGCTCACACCTACCTGGAGTCATTAAAGGTGTACCATTCTCCCGAGTTGGGATTGCGACAGTAAGCTGTGTAGTGACCGCCCATAGTGGTGCCTGAGTGGTTGGACACTGCGTACAGGTTGTACACTGCATTTACTGCAACAGAACAGAAAAAAAAAGCAAAATTTAATCCTATAGTTACTAGTTCTTTTATAATGTCTTTCAGTGATTACAAACAGACCTGTGTCTCAGAATCTACTTACTGCTGTTTTCAGAGGCAAACTCCCGCAGGTCAAGATCCTTCATGGGGAAGTTAACAAAGGTGGACAGTTTGCTGGTTCTTCGTGCCTCAGAGAAACGTTTCAGGTCTGGTTTCAGGGGGAGTCAAGGAGCAACTGCTCTATACAGTATATAGCTTTCAATATATTAAGCCATGATTTTTTATAGTTATGTATAAGGTTCCACACTGGGTTTACTGCATGAACATAAGCCACTGAAGCTCAAAATTAGACACCTGTCAATGATTGATCTGACAAAGCAATCAGGGCCAATTACTAGCTCACATAAACACGAGCCACCAAACAAGCACTTAGGAAATCAAGTTTTGTTCTACATGGATGTTTGTGTGAGAAGACATTTCTACAAACTGTTTGCAAACAACACAACATAGTATTCCCTCTGATTATTCACAGGGCTGATATTTTTATAATCTTACAACTCTGAGTGCTGTATACAGTATACCCATAATCCACACTCTATCTCTTTATCACAGACAATGACATGCTCCAGGTATAGGCTCACTGTAAATGTATTATATAACACATCAGTATCAGACAGTAATGTTCAGAGGAAAGGATACGCAGCACTAAAATCTTGGGGAACTTCTGTATTGTGAACTTCTTAGTGCATCTCCGGGCTTTTCACCTGTAGCATGTCTGTGGAGAGGAAATACAGAGATGATTCAATCACAAGCAGCTAGCTTTAGTCCAGGCCTACATCGACTGAAATAACTTTTGTATGATCAAATGATTTATTTTTAAAAACATTAACAAACTAAACTTTAGACAATACATTCAGTTATACAAGGCATGTTCAATATTATTCATACTAACTCAAGACAAAATAGGAAAAGTTGGTGATCATCATATGTTCTCCAAACAACAGAAGGTTAAACAGACTTTAGGAATGACCCCCCTCTGGTTCACACACTGGATACCTACCGGCTTCTCGTCCCCGTCGAGGACGTCTTCTTTGGTGATAGAGTCGCCTGCAGTCCATCAGACTCACCTCACCGTAGCCCTTCTGGACACAAACATAGATGCATTCACATTAGCATGCACACAAGCAACCACACAACACGTACACACACACACCACACACACACACACACACACACACACACACACACACACACACACAGGCAAAGCAAAGCAAAGCACTAAATAGAGACGGGGAGGAAACCAAAAAGCTTGCATGAAGAGCTGTGGACAGATACTTATTAACACAGAAATTTCAAGTTCAAATCATCATGAGACAGAAAAGAACCCAGACAAACAAACAAAAGTCACCTCTGCACCACTGATTGTGCTGACATGTGTGTCTGCTGACCCTCTGAAATATGTTATGTAAGAGTGACCAACAGCCTATGTTCTTGTCTATGTTCATCTGTGTGTGTGTGTGTGTGTTTCCTAACCTTGGCAATAGGTAGAGAGAGGTCCCAGAAGGGGTCGAAGACAGTGGAGCAGAAACCACAGTGGCTACAGGTCAGAGAGCTCTTCAGCTGTCCTACAAACAGGTCTGACAGAGCAGGAGAAATGACATCAAATAAAAATGACACATCACTGGAACATGGTTGAAATACATTAAGAAAATACATCTGGTGGTCTGTTTTTCTTTATGCTGAAAATTTGAATGTCATCTTATTTTATAGATTTAAAGTTAACTATACCAAAATCCTCATAGGCTTAAAATGTCTGACTTTACCTCATCTACCTCTAGCATGTCAAGTCCAAACTAGACACTAGTTTGACATGTAAAGGAAACAAAAGTTTAGAAGCAGCCATAGCTGCTAACTCAAGGTGAACTTTGCTTCACAAAATTAGAAAGGATTTCGTTGCAGGTAAAGAAAAAAAAAGAAAGAAGCAAGATTAGATCTAGCTTAGTTCTACTCACCGACTATCTTACATGTCTTCTCTCTCCAGGTATTTACTCCACATCTTCTTCCCTCTCTCTTCATCCCTAAACATGGAGCTCAGACGAAGCATGAGCTGTTTGGTTTTTATTGTTATATACATATACAGTACAGAGTGATCGACAGAGGAAGGTATATTAATGATAACACTCAGTTGTTCTAATACAGGAAAAGGGCTGATCATGTAATGGATTATGGACCTGACCTACTTTATTCTAAATATATAGGTGACAGAAAATGGTATTAGGAGGTTTAAAAGATACCTTTAAAAACAATGTCTACTTTGAAACACATTTTCAAGCTCAAAATATTTACATTGTTTGTAGGCACAGTGGACCTGTTTTGAGGGTAGTGCTGAAATTTGCAGAGATTAACTCTGACCCTTCAACAAGCTGCTGTTAGATAACTGATAATTATATCCAAGAAGAACTGGAGCATTAAGCTGCTCTGGGCCCCAGAGACACAACAACTCACAGAGACACAGGAGGTGAAACTGTTGCACACAGCCTTAAATTAAACCTTAATGATGAGTCCTTAATGATTCAGGTTTGTTAAGTCCAGGCCCTGTTTACAATATCCATACCTTTCCAGCATATTTCATATACAAAATTCCCCAATATTCCAAGTCTAGCACAAACACATTTCCTAGTTTAGGATTCACTTTTCAAAATACTTCAGAAATTTTACAGGAAATTTTGGATGCATTCTGTCTATTTAGAGAGATATGCCAGGTCTACTGATCCTAGCCACTGTTCTGTGTGTACCTATACCTGTGTCAGTCAGGTTCACACACACACACACACACACACACACACACACACACACAGTCTGTCAGGCAGATTACTCACGGCAAGTGGTCAAAGTCCTCCACAGTGCCTCTCGGTCTGACAGTGACCCTGTTGACCTCGTTGTGCAGGCCGTCCAGGAGGAAACGCAGGAACTCCTGAGCATCCTGTTGGCTGCAAGACACACAGAAGTGTGTTCTAACTATCATGGTATTCTGACTTATTTCTGATCTTGCAGTTGTATTATTCTCAGACAGTTCTCTGGCAAAAGTTATGGGTTCCTGAGAAAACGTATGAGAGCATATATAAAACTTAGTGAGGACAGTAACAAAGCTTACTTGTATCCCACAAATCTGGGAGCGTATCTCTGGATCTGAGTTTTGAATTCAGATGGGCTGACTGCCTCACTGCTGGACGACGTCCACATGGTCTGCATCAGCTTGGCAAATTCTGTCGACAGAAACACTCACGTTATTCACATGCTGAGACATAAAATGCACTTGGCTAATTCTACAACTGTAATACAGTATTCTGGTTTGTTGGTGAACTGAGGGTGCCCCCTTACTGTCCTAACCAATGTCAGATTTTGTATATTTTCATGCAGTCCTAAACACTTTAAAGAATATTCTCACTGCCTCTCCAGACCAACAAAATAAGAACTAGTTTGCCTGTTTTTCCTAACACATGTTCTGAGAGATGCATATTTAATAATTTAAGAGATAAAGAGGGAGTGTGTTATTTGTGAGCAGCTGTGAGCGTTGTTTATTTTGGACTCTAGGGGGCCTGTGTAACACGTCTCTCACCTTCCATGAGGGCTGTGTTGGTGCGGCTGTTGTTGTTAAGGTCTCTGCGGTGCGAGTTGTGCAGGCAGTAGTCTCGCAGGCTGTGTGTGTTACTGAGACACTGCAGGATACTGTTCATGAAACACTGCAGGGAAAAACAACAACACAATCAGTTTAATTTCCTCACAGATGAAATGACATTGAGCTCAAGTTCTCATTTGCTACAAAAGAAAGAAAAGATCTTTACGCTGTTTTGTACATTGTTATTTTTGCAGGGTTATATTTAATCTTTAATGTGTGGTTGTCACATACATAATGAAATCTCTGTCTTTTGCTGTGCATTATTTTCACCGTTGTTCCCTTACAATCTGCTCAAAAATGTAACATATTTGACCTGCTTGTTGCCCTGCTGATTTTCATACTCTCCATACTGTAGCTGAAGCTGGCAAATTAAAGGAACAGTTATCAATATTATAGAAAATACATATATACATAAATAAGACTTAGGTGAGAGGACTGATACCAGGCTCAAATCTGTACATGAAAAATGAATCTACATCCAGCAGCTGGTTAGCTTAGCTTATTTCAAAGACTGGGAGCAGGAGGAGCTACCCTGGCTCACTAATGAACACTTTGATGTTATTTCTTTATTCTGTACAGAAATGGAAGAGTAAACAACAAGTTTGGGTTTATGGAGGGTTATGTGTGGGACTGATTCTTGTCTGGGATCAGTGACTTCTGGGAGTCTCTGCTGGCAACCTCAGAGTGATAACAAGATGCCAGACAAATCACTGTGACAAACATTACATTATTAAGAATTTCTTACACTTTTTGTATAGGTTGAATGAATGCAATGTTTCCTCGTATTGCAGTCTTTATGCTTAGCTAAGCTAACTGGCTTCTGGCTCCAGCCTCATATCGAACATACAGACATGACAGTGGTATCGATCTTCGTATCAAACTCTAGACAAGAGATTAAATAAGTGTATTTCCCATAATTGCTCCTTCAAACTTATTTTTGTCCCTGCGCTTTGGAAAAAATACTCTATGCACTTTGTTGTTAATGTAGTCCATTATGTGTCCACCTCGAGATGGGCATTCTTCATTTCATACATTTTAAATTTTTTACTTTTGGTCAGTTTCATTGCAGTATTCAGGGGGAGGGATTCCTAAATGCTTTTCCCACAAACCATATTTCCTCCTGTTTGAAAAACTCTAATCTGCACTTTGCATGTGTCAGCTGCACTACTAAAACTTAAAAATCCTCCTGACAACAATAAGCTTAAAGACTCTATGACAGTCTGTCTTTTGGCTATAAACATGTAGTCATGTATCTATGATTACTGCATTTTTTTTTCATAATTGTAGTGCATTTATAAATATGTTTTGTAGATCTGGAAATAATCAAATAATTTCTCAAAGCTTTCAAGACAAAGTGAAAGATCTGTACTATAATTACCTTCAATTAAGACATATCGCACACATACTCACGTTGTCAAAGACTGCACTGTCTGTGTATACACTGCTCCCCTCACGTGTTCACACAAGACACGTGCAACATGGTAAGATCAAACCAGTCAGAGGGAGAGAGAGCGAGTCCTCCCTGGTCCATAGTTCAGAGCTCTCTGATTAGGTTACTGTATATACACACTGACAGCCTGGTGCCTGGCAAATATTCTGCTGGACCACCACTCATGTGTGAACCATACACCAACAATCACTAACTGGATTTAAGGAATTTAGTGAGAGTGTGAGGTTCCCTCTCCATTATAAAGAATAAGCTGTCAGTATTGAACTTGGTTGTAGACAGCTGTAATGTTGTTGCTGTACTTACAGTGTTTCCTAGGTTCTTTAGTCCCACCAGGCCTTGGGCACTCTTTGAATTCTGAAAAACAAAAGATAAAATATTTAGATGAAAGTTAAAAGGCAAATTCAATGTATGATATTTTTAGCCATTGCATTCATTGTTTTTATTTCCTTGGCTACTTCTGTTATCATAAGAGATTTCCAACAAACCCCAGAGAAGTGATGGAAACTACTTCTACTTAGCTGTGACTAGAGTTTAGAGACTAGTTTGTATCATTTCCCCTTTAAAAACATGTTAAGCAAATAATTTGGAGCACATAAATAACTTCATGTATTTATGATTATGCAGAAAAAAAAATTAAAGACTTGAGAATACTTGAGAAAACAGTTTTTTTTTTTCAGGATACTGTAATCTCTCATATGCTGACATCACCAGTGACTGACAACTATCTCATCAGTTATCACAGATACATACTGTGTTACATCACTGTGTTCTTCCTTGTATTTAACTTTCCACTGAATAACCCAGGACTGTAATGTACATCACCACCAGCTGTTTTTTAAACACTGCAGAGGTATTTCAGGCTGAATTTGTAGCTTAATGATATCCCCAGGAAGCTGGACAATCAGCAAAACCAGGTCATGTGATAAAGATGTGATCTATCTACACTGCAGCTGAATGTGTGTGTCGTGTCCGTCTAGGAATGACAGACAGGGGTTTTTTCCTGGTGAGCATTATCTTTAGAGAGGAACTTATTTTTGTTATCTTGTGGTCGGTCCCTCTCTTGGTAATCACTCCCAGAGGGCAGAGATCTGATCAACAACAGTAGATAACATGGAGTCACAGTACCTTAAGGATTTTCTACACTGTAGTTTTCACTGTTGCTTCTTCTCAGCGCAAGAAAGCATTTTAGCTGAGCGAGACACAACAGACGGCAAAGCATATTATCATGTTTTCCACATCTTAAAATGGTACAAAATGCTTTGCAGAACTTATGTCATCACTTGCTGCGGTTAAATTTCATTACATAAGTTGAGTGGTTATGTAATTGAGTAGCTAGAGGAAGAAGTAACAAAGAACATGGGGGTGGATAAGGAATGTACTTGTGCCCTCGACTAAGAAGCAGAGATAGCAGATAATTATGCTTTAGAAAACACAGGCTATGCCAAATTAATTTTTCACATCATTCCCTCAACTGGAGTGACTGAACCAAATTCAAGCCCTGTCAAAGTAGCTTCAACATTCTCATTAACTGATACTGTGTAAACCACATTAGTAACAATAACTGCAACATAATCCAGTGATTTTAAAGAAGAAAGCAAAAACAGATAAAACAGGGTAACTAGGGGAAGAGAAACTAACAGCCTGGTAACTTGAGCTTGTATTTTCTAAGCAGAGAGCGACTCTGCAGGGCCAGCAGCTTAACACTAGTCACCTGATCTCACTGGCAGTTGAAATCTATCTTACCCACATGCACCCGGTTACCCTCACCTGTGGGGTAGCTACAGCACATTCACTGAGAGAATACTACATATCAGGAATGGTGTATAAAAACTGGTGGTACAGTAATAATAATAGCTTATCACTTTAGTACAAGACCAATTTTCAGTCAAACAGAAAACCAGCAAACATTTGACTTGAAGTGACCTTGATCCTTCATATTCTGTCTTAAGCCTTTCTCAACACAATCAAAAGCAAAGTTAAATGATGCCAGTCATCTAGAATAGGTGCTGGAGAGGCTGGAGACAGCTCATTCATACTGAGCTCTGTGGTCAGCAGCCTCACCACACCCTGGATGTGACCTGACAAGCTCAGTTCAGTAGAATGCATTGATTCATTTGCATACATGAGTGACCACAGTCGTGGTCACTTGATGATCTCACTAACCCAACAGAGTTGCCTTATGTGATGACACCATTAAAAAAGGTATCAGCAGTCGAACGGTCTCAAAAACATTATGTGAGTGTGCTGGGAAATGGCTTTACACTACACACACATTACACTATTCTTAACCTAGAGGCTGGTGGGGCTGTACTAACACAGGTCTATACTGATAGTTCTTCATTATTGATGAATGTGTCAGCTATTATTTTCCAATGTATTGATGGAGCTAAGAAAAAGGGACAGTCCAAAACCCATGGCAATCTAATTTACAGTGATACAGAACAGAGAGGAGCCACACTTGCCTATTTACAACCAGCAAATATGCAGCATTTTTTCCACTTAAAGCTACATTCATTTTTGTTTTGTGAGGGGAGTATCTGTCTCTTTACCTGCTAAATCCTCCACTATATTCACCAGCTAGTTGCTAGTTGTAGGACTGAGGGGAGTGCATGGTTGGATGACATTTCTCTGTGGGTTGTCAATAAATTGCATATTTGATCCTTTGGTAATATAAACATAATAATGGTGCAGCTTTTAACGCTCAATTGATTATCAAAATACTCCAGCTGTCATATATTTCTTTATTTGCTTCAGTTGTATTGCAGGTTTAGAGAAATGACACTGAATGTGATCAAAGTGAGCAGTCCTATCCTGAGCTCTGGTGTTGGCCTTCAGGAGGTTTGCATGATTGGAAGCGTGTTTGGATGTTCATCAGTAATGTGAGCCTGCAGCTTATCCAGTTATGAGTACCAATACAGGAAGGACTTTTTACTATTATATAAATAACCTCTGCCATCTGTCTTTAATTGAGGAGAAAGAGAGTCAGTACAGCACATGGAGGAGAAAATCTACAGTTTAATTAGCTATGGCTTATCTAAATCCTCCTTTCTGTAAATTCCCCTGTAGTGAATGAAGCACTTTATTAGCCATGGCCACATACCATAAATACTCAAACACACACGACAGCTTCACTGTCTCAGTGGTGACTCTGTTACGACACAACGCAGGACGAAATCCTCCCTGGTCACCTCAAATTTTATTTCATAACACACACACACACACACACACTCACACAGCCTCTTCCCCTACTGCTGAAATGTGTACGTTTGACTTTGCTGCACTCTGCTGAGTAATGCCACGGCTGGTCCCAAAAATAGCAGCTTTGCTTTTAATAACGCCTGCTTGTCCACTCGCAATTGGCTGATCCTTTGGCCAGCCTGGCAGACGTCACCATGATGAAACAACATCCCAGCTCTGTCTCCGTAGCAACGCTATTCTTATTTTTTGCGGAATGGAAAGGTAGAGGACAGAGTGACATCACAGTGATGGGGTTTGTGACGTGTGTGTGTGTGTGTGACTCAGTGTGTGAGAGAGGTAAGTGTGAGCGGAGCTGGTTGTGAATGACTTAGAGCTGATGGGACTTTTAGACTTTTTAGTCTGAGGCTGAAAGCAGTCGATGTTTTGTTCTAATATGATCCACTTCATCCCACAGATGACAGAATGCAATTGTAATCCATGTCATTAAGTCTGAATTTTTAAAGCAGTGTGTCAAACAGGATCCATTAATGTATGTGTGTGATGATCCATAAATCACTGGCTCAAGCACGACTATAATTAAGCAATATTAACCGAGAGGGTAAGCGAACGCTATTTGAGCACTTCAGTGATGCTTTGCTGGCCGGCCACTGTCGCGTTTC
>BRZM01001146.1:0-22823 GCA_033238685.1 Lates japonicus | reverse complement strand
GGAAGTGACAGCCCCTCAGAAATTACAGAGTTAACTCAGCATATGAAATGACCATGGTTTGTTGAACACCAGATTCATTGGTCAGTTAACAGCAGATTTCTCATCGACCCGCCAGAGTCTGAAGCCTATTTGGTCGGCGGCGGGCGCCATGAGCCAGCCAGCCGATTGCACGGAAAAATGTTCACGCGCCAACAGCGACCGCGAGCGTGCCCCGACACCGCCATCACGTCGCACAGAAGAACAGCCCATCAAAGCCGAGAGTCACAGCCACCACGCACTTCTTTCGGATGGCGGTCATTCATTCAGGAAACATCACGACCGCACAGGTTTGCAATCGCCGCATTCTGGTTCAACATCAGCGTCCTCGCCGAATCAATGTTAGCCCAACAGCACTGGTTTGTCCTGCAATCCGAACGTCAACGGCTACCAGTGACCTCATCGTGCCTCACACCGTCAATTCATGCACCGCCCACCGCCTCAACAGACTTTCAGGTCATCTCGTCTGGCTCACTGTTCACCGTCCATTCATCCGTCACGAATGGACAGAGTCTGCAGCGAGCTATCAAGACTATTCGTCCTCGTCTTCATTCACTGCGTCCATTGTGCAGCCAAAACACTGGCCTGCCCGATTCATCCCCGTTCTTTCATGGTCCACTACGCACATTCGCGAGCGGACAGTGATCACCTCTTCTGTTACCACTTTTCATAGCAGCCATAAGCCCCTTTTTGTGGACGAATGTGCGCCTTGAAACCATCTCCTCCATCCTTTCTCAACGGAGGCGCAGGACTTCCTCCTCTCACCTCCTCCTCTCCTCCTCCTCTTTCTGGAGGGCATTCGTATCTCGAGCGTGGTGCTTCTGAATCAATCAAACCGTTCAATGCCACGACGACAGAACGAATGCATCACGCAGGCCCGGCAGAGCGATCGCGTGCCGGTCCGGTCATACCTGTCGCCCCACGATGATGCCCAGCCAATCATCGCCTCGCCCCGTCCAGCACTCCTGTTGTCGTCTTCGCATTCGTTATTAACGCTGCATCGACAGAGCATCTTCTTTGGGAGGTCAGGCAATTGCTTCGATCATCAGTTTTCGAATTTGCTGGTCATTTCGCCGAGGCGGTCACGCCTGTTGTTTAGACCAGGCGAGTTTGTCAGATGACCGTCGTCAACGCGCCAAAACGCTGACACGTTCCTCCTTCATCAACCAGCCCACTGCCCGCCCGGTTCTTTCGATGACCGACAGCTTTTGCCCATTATTATCTGGGAACAAACAGCCACCGTCCAGCCACCAGCAACGCCCCGCCCGACCGCCAGGCACACACACCTGAAAATCACGGCACTTGCGCTGCCAGCTGATGGCGTTCAACAGGCGGCGGCGGTCACAGCATTTGCTCGTCATTCCTCTTCCCTCAACTGTTTTCTCTGCTGCCTCGAGGATCGAATCACATTGCCCGCCGCCATCTCCGTCTCGTCCCACTACGCACTACGGCCCCATTCATCTAGGCAGTTACTCATTAACGCCAATCATGACGAATTTGAGAAATGGCATTCCACCTCACTATCGAGTTTGGCAGCTCAGACCTCCTGTTCGCCCAAACATTTCAGGTTCTTCGAAGACGGAGAATGGAATCTAACGATATTCCGTTATTCAGAGCCAGGTTATCAAAAGAAATGGTACCATTACTGTTCATGAAGGTTGGCGTTATTCACGGCGGCGTTAACCACATCGGGGGTCATGCAGGTGATGCTGGCGGTGAAGATGGCGGCGATTTGGTGGCGCGGTGGCCGAGATCGATGCCCAGATCACCTGGGCTTGACGCAGCGCCGTGTGCGTGCCTGCATATTCCAGCGCGCGCCGTGGCGCTGCCTTCATCATTCCAGCGGTAGCCGTGAAAAAGAACAGGCATCATTGCCACCAAAAGATACTGTGCCCTCTTATGCCGAGTTGCGCCGAAGTAAAAGTCAAAACAGAGTTTCTGGCTGACCGTCCTGAATGTTATCGATGGTACATCAGATCGTCAGATGGGCGCAATCATGCAGCATTCATGACGCCAGACGGCGAACGAGACCCGGAACAGATGTCTCGTTCGCCGTCACCATGAACATCATCACCACTTTGCCGCATTTCAGCATTTCATGACCATGTTCATATTCATTGCGTCAGAGTTACCGCAGGAATCCAGTTTTAATCATTTGCAGTCGCCGAACTAAAATCTGGCTCGGAAGCGGAACATTTTAGAGCGCGCGATGTCAGGATTCGACCTGCGTACGAGACCGAAGATCAGATCAGCCCACACTGAAACCCCGACCACGAGATGCCCAGGTTCACTTTCACGATGGTCAATGAATGGCGGCCACCAGGACAGACGACAGGTGCGGGTTGGCGGGCGAGAATAGCAAAAGCATTTTATGCAACACGAACCGAAAGAACATTGACCGAAGACTGCAGTGATGGGCCTGTCAAGCATAGAAAGCATGAACGTTATTGCTCATCAGCCTGTGGCCCACAGCCACCGGCCTCACGTGACGCCGCAGCCGTTCATTCGCACGCCCGACAACACGCCGCGCCACGCCCTGCTTCACCACGCGTTGCCGCCGCCGTTGCCAACAGTCGCAGCAGCACCGAGCACCGCCGCGCAGCGTTCCACGGTGGCCCGCCCGTGAGGCTTCAGGCCAGCGGTTCATCCAGCCTCGAAAGCTGCGCGACTTGCGGGTCCCCCACCAACAGCCGCCTTCGCACAGAACGAGAAAACAGAACGAGAGTCCGTGCCTGCCTGAGCGTCAGTCTCACCGCCTGCACTTCCCGAAGCCACTGGCAGAACGGTGACCAGTTCACCGCCAGCACCGACGGCAGAACAATTAGAGCGCCAGAGAATGAGGCGAGCGAGTTCGGCGGGATCATTTAATCTGCCGTGCCGTTTAGTTTTGTCGGCGAGCATCATATAGCTGAATGATATGCACGATAATGCAGTGCTTATCAGGTGGCAGATATTTCAGGTCTGCTACCAACCAGCAGGCGACGCCCAGCAGAACACAGAGCCAACGCGCAGACCACGCACGAGATAACGCACACCAGGCCAGCAGCAGTGAGCGAATGTCACAGCGTAGCGCATAGCCGGGGCAATGCTGGCGGGAAACAGGGCTCACAAACCGGTGTCAGCCACCATCAGCATCATCCTCCCCGCCCGGTTTTCACCATGAGCCACCGTCACCAGCCGCTTCGACGGTTCTCAGCTGCCGAGAACACGCAGGAAATATTCAAACGCATCCCCGCGACATCGCCTGTCGGTCTGTGTCAGGAGGCCAGCCACATTGCGCCATACGCCATGAACAGCGCGGCTGTTCGCGTCCGTCAACGGCCGGCCCGCCAACAGCCGAAAGACCAGGCTCGTCAAACGCCCAATCACAGCCAACATCCCGTTCATCCAGGGCCCAGACTGTTCACCGATGCACATTATCATTTGAAACAACAAAAAGAATAAACAGACTGTGGATCGCATATCAGCCAGCAAAAGCTGGGATCGGCGGCTACACATGTGAAGACATAAGGTGTGTATTGCAAAGAAACAAAAAAGGTTATTATTCAAATTAATGTGTCACCGTTAATTATTCACCAATCATTACCACCTCATCATTTTTTGTGTTAGCACAGCGTAGTCTTGGGAATGGGAGGTTGAAAACACCAGTCTCAGTTACCGGCGACACTGTGGCGTTAGTGGCAGAGAGCGAGATGGATGACCGATGGAGCGTTAATATAGAGAGATTGAGGGAGCTGAACTGTACTTACAGAAAGGTCTGCAGAATAACGTCATTTCACTGGCTATTACTAATCTGAGGCAACTGTCGCAGAGCAGAGGTGTGTGTGTGGTGGGTGTGTGGGGTGTGTGTGTGTGTCAGAGAGACAGCATGCAGTGAAAGATAGGTCAGTTTCAGAGTCAAGGTGAATTTTCGATTGCCCAATCACGCTCAAAATTAAAGATATTTATTATTTCATTGTTTCAATAAAACGAAAGCAGCAAATCACACGGCGTTTTTCTGAGTCACCGAACAATTGCCTGAAATATTAATCAAAACCATAATAACACAGATTAACAACCATCCACATTACCGAGTGATCGTTCAGCACTGCAGGCGCATTGTTGGGTTCATAAACCAATGATTACATGTTAGTTATGTTTACAGTAACACCGCATCACCCTCTCCTCGAAGTCTCCTCTTTCGGTTCGCTGCTCCTCACCCGCTTCAGTCGTCACCTGTGTTCGCCGTTCAACGCACACCATACACTTCATTACCTTTTCCTGAATGGTCATGTCGCCGAATACGCTGGTCATCAGAAGAACCGCCACAGGTGACCCTCCTCTCCTCTTCTTTCTTTCTCAGTCCACCAAACAGTTTTCATTCACCTCACAAGCAGCGGTATGTGTGTGTTCAAACTGACAGCCGCCTGAAGGTCATTAGACAGCCCCCGGAGAGACCGCGTGCCAGAGGACGGTCGAGGGGCGATGAGGAATAAAGATGGAGGCGCGAACCGCACGGCGCCGTGCAAGAGGCGGCACGAGAAAAGGGTGGGAGCTGGAAGAAGTTTAGTGTCAGGCTGGCGCAGTGCTCAGTCCCGGTCCCCTTCGTCCTCCGGTCTCTTTCATGATCAGCATCTGCAGCCTGCCACATGCAGGTCTGCAGAGATGCCCACGGGCTGGCAAACAGAAGAGCATCCTGCAGCCGCTGAAGAGAGGCGGGTCTCACAACAGCCCTCTCTACCAGCGTCTCCGATGAAGCCGCGGTGATGCAGGTCGGACGGAGGATACCCACCGCAGAGCTTGCCGATCTGGTTTCGTCATTCACGCCCGTCAACGCCACGCCCACACGACCGTTACTCAGCCTCACTTACCAGATCGATCGTCCCCAATCAGTGTTCGTTTTCCGCCTACCCGCGAACGTTACGTTCAGTCGTGAACTGCGACAGAGAGAGTCGCTCGAAAAAAAAGGAGGACGATTTGCGTCACGTGAAGGAATGTTTCACTACAGTTTTAGAAATAAACACCAGGAAAACCGCAAGCACCACGTCGACCTGACAGTCACTTCACCTGACCTCCACACTTCCCCGTTTAGCGTGAGGTTATCCGAATACATTTCGCGTTGAGTAGTATGGCGTCCCATTAGCATGAGAAAATACTGAAGATCTGCCTGGATAATAACAAAGCCGTCCATGCTTCTTCCAGATACGCGAATACGCGCTGCCCTAATACGATCTTGACACCAGATAACACGGCGGTGAGTTATCCGAGACACCGTGGCAAAATGGTGCTCAGCGCCGCAATCATGAACGCCACCGCGAAAAAGCACACAGCACACCCCATCCATCATTAATCTATTTTCTCGATATTACACGCCAGATTAATCGCCGACAAACATTTCTGGCAGTCACGGCGTTCAGCACATGACAGTTTGGCGCGAACAACCATTATACATTGTGGTTGAGCTGACCAGCTCAGTTCGCTCGGAGTCACCGAGGCCACGGCGTCAGCTGGTGGTCGCGACCAGGCGATCGATATTTGACGCGCTGCAGGCTTGCCCATAGCGTCTTCTGCCACCGGACGGAAATGGTACGGAATGTCTGGCCACTCGTTCAGTTCAGTCCATCCACCATCAGATGGTTCTTTATCTGATTTGGCAGATCACGGATCTGATAAAAATCAGGTTTATCTGGAGATAATCATTCTGTTCGTCGTTAGTACGCGGCAGTGAGTCATCGAACACACATATCACTCTTTCCTCACATCCCTGTGTTCAGCTCACATCTCCGCTTTCAGGCGCAGCTGAGGCGGGTACGCATCAGACTAATTACAGCCCAACAGCGGCGTTTCATACGATCCACAAAATCAGTCTTCCTCCGTGGCCTTGCCTTCACTTTCGCATTCTGGGCCCCGAGTTAACGATCGAAGCAAACATTACCATTGTCGCCCATTTCAGACATTCAACGCCCCCGTGCTCATCAGTTCATCCCTTCACTTGAAGGCTTCTTCGTGAATGTGAATGTGGTGATTACTTTGTAACGGCGCATGAAACTGAGAAATGGAGCGGTCCGGCGCTGGCGATGGCGGAGATCAGAGATTGCCTCGCCGGCCAGCGACAGGCCGGTCACGGAGCATTAGTGCAGTGAGATGACGAGCTACTCACGCCATTACAACCACCAGAGCACCGCCTATATACGTCATTCGGAGTGGAACGTCTCAGTATTTCCTCGACGAACAGTTATTGCCCAGCCCATCGCGTAAAGATCTGGCGAAAAATAAGACCGTTTTTCGTCCCTCATGCAGGTAGATCTGAACAGCATTTCGTTTGTCCAATAGTTTATCACTACAATTCAAGAATATCCACATGACATTAAGATTATCAGTAGTTACAACCCCGATCATGGTTTTCGTTTACGAAAACCTTCAAAGAAGAATTGCAGGCAAACATTTCCTGCCACCATTTTTTTTTTTGCCCGGACACACCATGTGCAGATGTTCACCATTTGTCCATAGGTCTCACCCTCTGCCCTATCTCAAGAGACGGCAATCACGTTGCACCCCTCAAACACGGAGGCGGTCAGCAGAGGCCAGACAGAACAAAGGAGTGAAACGTGAGATGGCAGAATGACCACGTTCGCCCAACAAACGATTTGCCTGGGGACGGTATGCCCTTATGCCAGAGTGCGAAATGGTTGCACCAGACTGCGTTTCATGAGCTGGGAAATCAGGAGTTGCTGTTGACTGTTAACGGCTGACAGCTGGCTGGCCGGTCCACGCCGACCTCCTGGGTCAGCAGCACGAACTGCCTTTGTGCCTCCTCCAGCATGCCTCATGCCTGCGTGAAACACACCATTGCACCAGCCGCCGACCACTCCAATACTTGCATCTTTGCCCTTTCAGCTCTTCCACCACGCCGAGCCACCTGTAGGAAGAGCCTCGCCCATGCTCAATTCCAGGATGCTGGTTACTTCGAATGGAAGAGAACTGCAACCATACTATATCTGCTTTAAGACCACCCCACCTTAGTTAGCCTGGGCCATTCTGGGTGCCCAGCTGGCAGCCAGGTGATGATGGATGCAATTGTGCATGCTCCCTGGGTCCGGAAAACTCCCAGTAATCCGTCTCCTTGGGGATGCATTGGCGCTTGACCAGACCACAATTCTGCATTATTACCTCAACAGACCGGGCCAGGCGCAGCTGGCGTGACGGGCGTGCAGCACGCACACATTGCATTGCTCAATTCCTTTTGTGTGCATGCAGTTCACGCGCATTTCTGGTGGGCGAACATGCATAGTGAAACCCAGCAACACGCATCTGTCATCGCAGATGGCGTCACCCCAGCGTGGAAAACGAACACCGCCGAAACAAGTAACATAGTGAGCACTTGAAAACATAAATTAAATGAACAGAACCCTGTTCATAACCCAATGTCAAGTCATACTATCGCATATGGCTCACATTAACGTTTGCCCTTGAGTCGTCTCTGAGCCGATTGTGAGCAGTCGTACTGGTGGGTCTTCACATCTGGCTGAGGAGGTGGTTATGAAGTCTTTCTCTGCAAGCCGGGACAAACGATTCTGCAGAGAGCTGTATTTGCACAGAGGCCCAATAGTTCAATGAACGCCCACATGTTCATCCACATGTTCATACCCCAAATGAGGTTTCAGGCCTCACCGCAGATTTGAAGTCTTATTTCATCTCGATACTTCCCGAACGCCTACGGAACCACATGATATCTTTTTCTTTTTCTGTGCTTGAACACCAGAGTTTCTCCTGTTTACAGTTTGCAGCCACTGTTTGTCTCCTCCCTCCTTTTAAGCTCACTTTCGACAAAGACCAGATATCAGCAGTCTTCTTCCCTGGCCTTCCCGCGTCTCCCGAGCCCACAGCAGAGGTGCAGTTTCTCAACCATGCACGCAGCACGTATTTGCGTGCATTACACACTTATTCAACGATGTTCGAATCTCTTTGTGTTCTCACCTACCTGTCATGAAGTTTTTGGTGATACCCTGTGCACTGTGTAATGTCATAACCATTCACCACCGAAAACTGTGGTTTCAGGTCATCTCATCAATGCGCACCACCACTGTGCCATTTCTCTGTCCCCACCACCACCTCAGTTATCAGACTGTGGTTAGAGTCTGTCATCTCTGTCGGTGAAGAACATTCTCGATCCCTCAGACACTACCAGCCATTCTGTCCAGAGGCTCACACTGGGGCCAGCACTGACTTTAGCCAGCCAAAGGCACAATCATATATCTGCCCTGTCTGTTCAAGTCTGTCTCCCAACCTGACAAAATGAATATGACTCAAAGAATGTTTCAAACGAAAGCACTGTGAACTGATGTGGCCCCACCCAGCCAGTCAATGGGAGATCATGCCTGGGTCTACAGGAACTCCGCCTCACAGGAGCTGAGAGGGCTGGACAAAGAAAAGAAAAGACCAGGAACCATCTCAAAGATGCCTGATAATATCCAAAAATCAAACAACTTTAGTTTAAAGGAACCCTGGGACTTAAATATCCAGATATTAACAATAATCAAGAAAAGAGGTCAGATAGAGAAATAGATGATAGAGTATCCAGATGTCGTTTCCTCGTTGTAGTACCTATCATGAATCTTAAGATGATCATTTGTGAATGTTTTCTTAAGAGGGCCTCCGATTCATATATAAGAAGAAGAAGAATGAAAGATCAAAACAGATCTATATCACTCCAACGAACCAACACCACAGACCACTGAAACGGACTTTGAGTTTATCATGAGGTTCATCTGAGAGTCAAAGTTGATGAAAACCGATGATACCACATTCCTGGTTAAACAGAAACTGCATTATAAACTGAAAGGAGTTTGAAAATAATCATTAGTATAGAAATAGAACCAGTATTTATTAATAAAAACAGGCTCACTGAAGACCAACAGATCTGTTTATTATTGATCAGATTTTCAAACTGAACTGATTGAGGACCAAATGATAACTACATCAAGAATAATAATATCTTCCATTTGATGCTTGTTAAAGAACCACCTGAGGCCTGACACACCCAAACAAAAGAGATATATAATTAATATGATAAACTATTTAAAGAAATATATAATAATAATAATCATGATTCAGTAACTGTTAATACACCTGATTTTTAAATAACTGTTTTTGCTTTTTGCCTGTTTGTTAACAAAGACAAATTATTCTAAAAAGAAAATAAACTGTGCCCACTGCAGATATTTGATTTATAATTAAATGATTGAATGTGTCATTAAATTTATCAATAACGAATGAATAAGACTAACATATAGAGGTTAAATTGATTAAAAAAAAAAAGGAATTGACAAGCTCCAAAACCTAGGATCCCATTCTATAATACACCGATAGCATCAGCATCTTCCATTATTATGCTCCCCTGCTCCCTCAAATAGCTGCCTTCAAACTCATGTATACACCCTCCAGTTTGTAATGCAGAGTTTGTAAAACATTTTAAGCCAGGGTAACCTTGATGACATCATCAGGTTTTTTTGTCAACTTTGGCAGCCCTCCACAGCTGCCAGTAGATGCAGGCGACTGTTTTCTATGGGCTGACTAGAACCCTCATGACAAGTAAATTAAAGTCCAAAGTTTTCATAGTGAGTTTCTGCTAATACGAAAATCTGTCAACAGATATTAATTGTGTGGAGTGTTGTTAATATTAGACCTGGTCTTATGGTGAGAAATGGGCTGGTTAGGAGTTAGGACAAAAATACTATTTGACTGGGACTGTGCAAATTAGGTTTACCACAGGCAACAAACATGCAGAACTTGTCTCAATAATAATAGTAGTTTGGTGTTATCACTGTATCGTGGAGGCAACATGGTAATCTTTTGTATACTTGTCTTAAAACTGTAACTATAAGCTTCTTTGTATTGTACAATATGTGATCTCATGTTTCAAGCACGCTATGGTAACCACTGTTTTCTAGTTCAAATCAGATGGTGCAATAAAACTCACAAGTTTTTAGATTACAACCACACCATTTTTTCAAGCCCTGGGGTTCCCATTCATTTATTAGGCCCATATTAAGTCATGTGAGGTACTGTGTGGTTTTGTCTATTATAGCATGTGAACACCACAACAGAATCAGGAGGACACTCTTAAGAGGGAAAGCATTAAATGAATGCAGCACTTCCATCTTGTCACTAGTAGGTACCATAACGAGGAAACAAAACATCTTTTACCTGGATCTTTCTCTGTATTTATACATATCTGTTTCTCATATACAGGCAATTTTTTTCTGTCAAGCGAAATCTTTAAACGAGGATATTCATTGTATGTGTGTAATGTATCTGCAGGACAGTGAATGAGAGAGCAAATATGCATTATTCATGTGAGGAGCCCATCAGTGAGACTATTGAGGAGCTGTACTTGGAGGAATTCTAAAGGTCGTATGTCATTGACCAGAGGGTTCCTTCTGCTAAGAGCCCAGTTTGTTTGTTGCAAATGATTTTTGAACCACAGCAGCCCCATTATTTTCAGGCACACGCCTTTCCTGCACGAAGACAGGAAATGCATTCTCATTCAGAGATGCACACAAATACAGGCATGTGAGCACACACGAAGCGCACACACACACTCAATGCATACACCGTAACGTTTCGGGGTGGA
Source organism: Lates japonicus (assembly GCA_033238685.1). Classification (NCBI taxonomy): domain Eukaryota; kingdom Metazoa; phylum Chordata; class Actinopteri; family Centropomidae; genus Lates; species Lates japonicus. The sequence goes on along the minus strand of BRZM01001146.1, from coordinate 12,175 downwards.
TGTTGAAGCTCTCTCGTTCTGATCAGACCGAAGCCCATGAAGTTTTCTGTGAGCAAAGTGACTGAACTGGATTGCGGCGGATAAGTGGCTCAAGCAAATAGCCCTTCCACTGTGACAAGGAGTGGAGAGAGCAATTAGTCCGTCTTTGAGATCTACAATTCCATAACCTCAGATAAACCTTCTTGATTACCCCATAAACTGGCCTTCTGAATGGCATGTCATTGAGGAGAAACAATATGTAAAGTGTAAGGCCAAAGTCCTGAGTTCAGCAATAAAACTTAGCGCCACTGGAACAATGCCAATCTATATTATAAGTTGTGACAGAGATATTTGGAATGAAGGCATACCAAACGAACACACAGAAAGTTATTTAAGAGCAACAACAGCGCGCAGGTTGTTGCAGGTGTGTATGCGGTTCGCCAAAACAAAAATGAGCACACGCGCTTAACTGCTTTTAAGCATTGCACTGTGATGATACTAAACCTAATGCCAATCCTGCTTAAGAAATGAGAAAGTTAATATTGATTCCTCAAGAAAGCAGACTTCAGGCTGCTGTTGAGGGGTTATTTAACTTACAAGATAACACTCCACTCAGTCGGGCTACATTAGATTAACACATCACAGCTGCATGAGATAAAACTGCAGGAAAACTTATTTTCAACCATATTTTCCTCTATCAACTCTATCAAACCGATTCCTGTGAACTGGCTTGCTGCATGATCCACAGGCATCTCTCCCGCTGAAACTGGCAGCTAGATTGTGGCGGGAACAGTGTAACTGAGAAAAAGGCAGAGAGGTCACAGTTATACAGTGCAATACATCTCAGCTAACAGGGCCAATGCTGATAGCTTTTGTGTTCGTAAAGGATAGCCTTGCACACGGGCCACCATCACTGGCAGCAGACAGCCATTGCAGCAAAATACAGTGTAGCACAGTGCAGAGGTATGATCTAACTAGGAGTCTAGCAGACTCTACAAATACAGAAAAAGCCTGGTACAAAATAATAGTACACCACAGTGTGGCTCTGTACCGTTCAAGTTAGGAACAGACTTCAAACAGATAGAATACAGCATGGAACATTATAATATATAGGATGGAAAATTATAGAATATCATATATTACAGTATATAATATATGATCATTCAGACTGAGTTGTGCAGATAGTACAAGATACAAGACAGCGTGGTGAAATTACTGGTCTGGATGGACAACTAAAACATCCGAGCATAGGCCATGGTAAAGTACAGTAAAGGGATTCAAGATGAGGGGCTGAAGGGATAGAGGGGAGGGAGGAGGAGAGATTGAGCGTAATAAGCAAGCACAATACAAAGCTCTGTTCTACTTTTTCCTCCCTCCCTCCCTCTCTGTCTCTCTCACCATTACAGCAGCATTAGAAGCTGAGCTGCTCAACTGTTCCAAGATGTCAGAACTACAAAGCTCCCTTGAATGAGGGAATGTGGGGCCCAGGGCGGCAAGGGAGTCTGGAACAGCTGGCCCAGTGGTGGGGCCTCCTATTCCCTCGCTCTGCAGCCGCTATCTAGCTGGGACAAGACAGGGATGTCTGGCTGGGGTGGTGTGTATGTGTGTGTGTGCAAAAGGAGGTAGATAGAAGGGGATCAGGGAATGTTTCTGTCTTCTCAGTGTAGGAGGGATGACACAGGGATCACCAGCCAGGTCCCCCTGACCAAAGCTGGAGAGGATTGGGTGGGTGGGGACAGAGGAGGAAGTGTGTGGCTGGGTGAGGTCGAAGAATTGCTGCCAGTGATGTTCAAGTTAATTTCAGGCTCTGAGATTTCAGTGAATAGTGGTTGCAACACTACACAATGACACGCAGGGTACATCACCAAAAAGGAACTGGGCAAGGAGTAGGAAATTGAGAGTGCAAAAAAGAGATTCAGAACATGATTGAATAAATTAATGTCATAATACACACACAGAGAAATACATGCACGTGCACACATATGGACAGAGAGCTGCACCTCCATCTGCTCATGCTCTGAGCTCAGGGAGACATGGAAAATTACAGGGAGAGAACACTTGTGGCTTCCATCTCGTCTTTGGTGTCAGAGAAGTGTGACTTAAAAGGGAGGAGGATAAAAGGAGACAAACTATTTTCGACAACTGTAAACAGGAGAAAGCTCTGAGCTGTTCAAGCACACAGAAAGAAAAAAAAAGATATCATATATGGTTTCAGCTGAGTTCAAGGAAGGTATCAAGTTAAAATAAGGCTTAAATCTGCAGTAGAGCAAGCCTCCATTTCCCAGAACATGAACATAGATGAACATATGGGTATTCATGTGAGCTTCTTGTGGGCCACCACATATGATGCTGGAAAATACGGCTCAGCTATTGCAGAGAAATGGACACAATGCAGGCAACGGAAAGGGACTTTAAGCAGCTACATCTGCACTCATGGATGTAGAAGACCCACAATTACGAGCTGCTACGGAAATACGACTTTCAAAGAACAAACTCAAGGCAAACATTTAATGTAAACCACTATACAGTAAATGTAACCAAATGACGTTGGGTCCCATGAACGGGTTCTGTTGTTCATTTAAGACATGGCACCATTCAAGAATCTCACTATAATTGTATTGTTACTTGTTTTTATTGGTGTTTGTTTTTTCCACGCTTTGGGGGTGTTGTCATCTGCATTAATAAGATACGTATGAATTTGCTGGAGCTTTTTCTTACACATATACACATAATGATGCACCCCACCCCACAGAAATGCACACATGAGCGTGCACACAGAAACATAAGTGGGTATGCAAGTATATATGCATGCTGCACACATACATCCACACCAACACGCACACAGCATTCCTGTTGGGGGTGTGAGTACTGGAGATTGTGAAGTGCACAAATTCCAAAACAGCAAGTAAAACATCCCCTTTTAAAGAGAAGACTGGATTATTTTACAGGAGTTTCCGTTTGAGGACGCCACACAGGCGACCATGCACTCGCTCCACACAACACCATAAAGCTCGTCTTTAGGTGGCCCAGAGAGGCATCCAGCTAAGATTAGAGTCGGTCTTAAAACCAGATCTTAATTGTGTACGTTTGTAATTATACAATGGTTCTCCTCTTCCATTCAGAGTAACTTAAACATCTGGAATTGGGCATGACAGAGGCTTTCTTTACCACTGCAAGATGAAACAGTAAGTGAGGTGGAAAGAAACAAGGGAAAGAGAGAGAAAACAAAGAATGCACAGAAATAAACCGGTGAAGATTCAGCGGCTAAGACTAGTAAATGTGGGCTTTCCTTTTTACTGTGCAAGCATGTGAGGTATGTGCTGGAGGAGGACACAAAAGATGATTCCTGGAGTTCCTCTTTTGGCCCAGAACAGAGCAGTGGACCAGCCAGCCAGCTATTCAATCAGCCAGTCAGCCCAACAGTCCCAGCTGCAGCAACTATTGCTCCTGAGGTTTCCCAGCACCTCCTTGAAGGCTGCACAGTGCAAGTGCAACCAGCCGCATACAAGCATAAGGACGCATACACAAAATCTTTGGCGGTAGATGGTTACATTTAGGGCAGAGCAGTAGAATCAATTCTACACAACCATAAAGTATGTCACAGTTTCATGTATTTATGACTGTGTACCAATCACAACCTCTGCTTCTGCAGTATGCTTCAGAAAGTGTCTTTGGAAAGTCACAACATGGTGCAAAATCCCTCTTAAGGAGATAGAACTGAAGGTGGGACCTTTATGAGACCAAATGTGGATGAACATCATATTCTAAGCACATAGTGTGTGCAGGGCAAAAAAATGTTAACAGTGAACACTGCAATTCTTCTTTAGAAGGGGTTTTGTAAATGGCTTCATGATGTGCGTCAGAGGTTTGGTATACAGTCGTATCTTGTCATCATGCTGAACAATGTTCTTGGAATTTGTAGTGTCATTAAATATTGGACAAGCAGAATTGTAGGCCTGAGGATCCTTACTTGCCATAAAACAGGGACAGAAAAGCAGATGCTTGTATTTTCTGCTGGGTATTCCTTTTACACAGTGTTTCTGAATGTATTCAGTCAAGGAAATCACTGAGACAATTTCCACTCCAGCGAATGAAAAGACGTATTCATATAGAAGCGGGGGTATAACTCTGGTTTGATTGACATAATGGCATGGAAACAGCTCATTCATCTCTCCCATACACTAATGCTCATGACAGCCTGCGCTTTGAAACCTGAGCCGGGAGCAATCTACCTCCTGATATGTATAATGTTAACATTAAGTGAGGCAATAGCACTCATTTCCTCAGTTTATTATTGCACACACTAGTTACACAAAGAGAGCAATCTTACACAATTCACAATTCACACAAGAAAGAGGAAGCTTCCTTCTGTGGGAATGTAGAGGACAAACACTGATAGGCACAGGGGAGGCGGTGGGTCATCTGGAAATGGACGACAATGTTAGTAGTTTTCTGCTGATCATTTGGTCTTAACTCAGAATTTAGACAGAACAGGGAAAGGAGTGCAAGAAAGTGAAAAAGAAGGAAAAAAGAGAGCAAAAGTTACAGAGGAAAAGGCTGTTTTTAATGGATCAATTATGAAAACTTTGTGCCTGTTGGGCCTGTAGTTAGTCTGAGAGTCACATTGCCACACTTACTCAATACGCCTAAAAATGGAGAGATGTAAGGCTAGACACAAAGGAAGATGGATGTGAGGAAAGAGTGAAAATATGGCCAGCTCTGGTTCGATGAACTCACTTTTCCTGCTGAGCCTTTGGTAGCATGACAGATCGAATAATTATCTGTCTAGAGGATAATATACTGAAGTTGCACACTAATAAAGACATCTGCAGTGAGTCTTTCTAAAATCCCAAGATAAAAGGGCATATCACAGTAGACGGATGGACTGACAAAGACAAGTGGCACCAGAACCACATTTTAAATTTCTTCTCATTTTCCCGTCAGGGCCGACAAAGAGAGACAACCTATCCTGCATCAGATGAAACACCACAAAATGTCACTTGAGTATCCCAAATCCCAACAATGAGTCAATTATACCTCTCCTCAGTCACTGGCAGAGTACATAAAGCCAAGACATTTGGTGACCTCAGAGTGACTCCGGAGAAAGCAGGCATAAAATGACAGTCAAGCTCTAACTACAATGCCTGTGAGACATTAGCCTTAAACTGTCTCTGTGGTATTTTCTCTAATGCTTCTAAAAGACACTGTCTGGCATACTGTGACCCAACTTGAGAGAAATGACATGTGACCAGTGCAAAGGCTAATGCTGTGTTGTTACAGCGTTATTATGGCAAAATATTATCAGAAAATATCAGGTGTGTGGATGCGGAGTGTACGCATGTGCCTGCTTTCCTTGGCAGGTGGCATTCCCTTGAGGACGCGCACACACACACAGGCACAGACACACACATACACAGTGTCCTCTGCATGAGATGACTCACATGCCGTGACATCTGGTTAGTGTTGGATACATTGTTCGGGGCAGCGCAGTGACTTAACGCTATGTATAATGGAAGGAAAAAGGAAAAAGAGAAAGCCATGGAATAAAATACATTATTATAATATTAGGCCCCAGTTCTTCATTGTTTTTTCCTCTATTAACAATGGGACGCCATACTGCCAGCACAGGGAACAACTGTGAACTGACTAGTTCTAGGACAACTTCACCTTCTGGCAAGGGAGAAGTCATAAGAGAGGTCAGGGGCAAGAGGCGGAAAACATTAGAATCCAGGCAGAAAGTCAGTTGCTACTTGAGTTTCTGGTGTTTTAGTTTCTAAAACTGTAAGTAAGAAGAGAAACATTCCTTCACAGTGACACTAAATCACATCCTCCTTTTTTTCAAACATTCAAACCCGACTCTACTCTCCTGTCTGCTCACGTTCACATTTAACAGACATAATAACTTGTTCTTGGGTAAAACAGGAAAACAGATATCACTGTGAAGTTGGGTTGACAGTGTCAGTCTAGTGTAAATGAAACTGAGCTCTTGTCAGTAACAAAACAATAGCATTAACTGGGTATGGAAATGAGCTCAAGCCAGATCCAAAGCAAAATAATCTGCAGTGAATTTATCCTCTCATCCCTCATTACTGCATCCCCCCATGGCTTCATCTGGGAGAGACACTGGTAGAGAGAGGCTGTTGTAGAGACCCACCTCCCTCTTCTCCCAGCGCTGCCTCAGGAATGCTTTTCTTCTGGCCCCCTTAGCCCCATGTGTAGACGCCCTCTCTGCAGGGTGTGTTTTGCATGTAAAGCAGGCTGCAGATGCTGTCCGCAAAAGGGACCAGGAGGGACAAGGGGGACCAGGACACAAGGAGGCCCCACTGCCATGCCACCCGCCTGGCCTGGCCTCGCTTTGCTGCCACCCCCTCCGCAGCTCCCCTCCCACAACACCTCTCATTACTTCACCCCTCAACAGCCCCCCCCCCACCACCACCACCACCACCCCCACAACCCCTTTCCATCCTTGGTTCAACATGCCACCCTCCATCACCCCATTCCCTCCATCCGCCCCCTCGGCCATCCCTCTGCCACCCTCCTAGCACACGCAGTTGTGTATCTCCTGGGAAACAAGCTCTAGTTGGTGTATGGAGGCACGCTTGAGCTCAGACAGACACAATAATAATATACAATTCATACCACTTGAGGATAGAAAAGACCCGAGAAACTTACTTGGACAGAGAGAAAGAAAGAAAGAGAGAGAGGAGGGAGTGATCACCTCTAATAACACGGTTCTTCACAATCCTATTATGCATATTCAGCTTGACATGACTACATTCAGGGAACACCATCAAGTGGCAAGGCACAATATTGCATTTGACAGCAGACAGGTGGCTGGCTGGGAGCAGATGTTAGGGAGGCAGACCAGAGAGAGACTGAGGGAGAGGGAGAGGGTGAAAAATTATTACGGTTTGGCAGTACTATAAACATAACTAATATGTAATCATTGATTTCATAGACCAACTTAAATGCACCTCTGTAGTGCTGAACAGTCACTCAATTAATATATTAATGGATAGTTGACGGCAACAAATTCGCTATTATTATAGTTTTGATTAAACTATTTCAAACAATTGTTTCAGTGACTCATGAAGAAAAGCCTTAAAATATGAGGATTTGCTGCTTTTCTGTGTTTTATTACAAAACTAGTAGAGTAGTAAAATATCTTTGGGTTTTGGACTGTTAGTTGGGCAATCTGAAGATTTCACCTTGAGCTCTGGGAGGCTGAAATTTTCTATCTTTTATACATATATATATATAAACACACACACACACACACACACACACACACACACACTATATATACCTTTTTTGACAATTTATAGATTAAATGATTAATTAGCCAAGTGAAAAAAATGAATGATTAGTCTCTTAGTTGCTCTGTAAATTGCAGTTCTACATCCCTCTATGATATATCTCTATATTAAGCATCCATCAGTTCATCCATCCTCCCGGCTCCTCTGTCTGCTGCACACAAAGCACCACAGTGTGGCCAGTCAGGGAGGGTGCAACTGGGATGACATAATGGTGTTTTCCATCCAACCTCCCCATTCCCAGGATCTGCACTGTGCTGTACAAGGTGTGGTGGGGTGTGTGGAGTGTGGTTGGGTGAATAATTGTAGTGACACATTGGTACATTTGGATACTAACCTTTTTTGTTTCTTTTACAGTATACACACCTTAGCCAGTCTTCACATGTGTGGCCCTTGATCCCAAAAAGCACCTTTGTGAAGCTTTGCAATGCTTGTACAGTCCACAGTCCTGTTTTATTCTGTTTTGTTTGACAAGGTGTTAGTGTGACATACATTCAGTCAGACTGGTCTAGACTGGATAGACAGGGATGTTGCTTTCTCTTTTGTAGTGCAGCATTTTGGCAAGCTTGTGTGAATGCTTCAACTGGTGTTGTGTGTGAATGGCTTGAATGAAGCTGCATTGAGCAGACACCTGACTTAGCCTATAACTATTCATATAGCATATAGCATATCTGCAAAGCAACATCTGACAGACCATTGAGCGATATCTTTAGAAGGATTTAAGACCTTTTGAACATCTTCCTGCATGGCTTTATACTTCAACAACACAAAAAGGAACCATCAAATAACAAGAGTAAACATTCATTTCCTTGGGTAAAGCCTGGAAGCGAGGGAGGGTTGATGCCTCTATTGTGTGAAAGCGAGATGGATGTGGCTAGCACACCAGTTTATGTAGGCTTCCCTGTTTCCCCATAGCAGCTTTAGTTGCCCCCGACTTTATGCACTTTACACTGTAACATATTCACTTCCTTTCTATACTGTATAGTGTACATTATGTCCTCTCTGTGTGCATGGATCTACGCATTGGCTCTGTGATGCTATGAGCGTCACCACTGTAAGAACATAAACTTGGTTGAAATGTAGACCTGAAATGAAATCCACTACCCCCTTTGCCTAAGTCTAAACACTGCAATTTATCATTACATGTACTGCTCTTGTCTACAGTCGCTCACTGTACTGCTGTGTCTGGCTCTGCGGCTCGAGGGGCCTGCAGCAAACACATGGGTCAGGAGGCAGGAACTCTGGTAGTCCCCATGCTTTGCTCCAGCATTTGGAACCACTCTCAACCTATCACAAATTCCTCTTTCTTGGCAGCTATACAGTTTTCCCTCTCTCGGTCTCTCTTTCCTCTTTTCATCAGTGCTGGCAGTAGAACTGTAGTCTACATTCTGCACTAATTAACAACCTTCAGAGGAAGACCACCAAACTGGTGAACTGGCACACTCAGAGCACGCTTACAGTAAGACTCTCTTTCATTCTGTTTTTATCTTTCCTCATTCTCTGTCCACCTCTCTGAAGGCTGTGTTGTGTTGAAGGTTGGACTGCATAAGTCAACACAACTTTCAGGCTAAGATGGAGCTCCATGTAAACCTAAGCCTCCTACAGACGATACACACGCGTGCACACTCTCAGACACTCACAGCGAAAATGCTCAGTGCCCTTTCTATTGACCCTGTTACTAACTCTTGCTTGGCAGCTAGCCTTGTGGTGAAAGCCAGGGCACATTAGCTTGCTGTATGTTATCAGAGTATCTGAATAAACAACTGCAACATCCACATGAGGGCCAAGTTGGCAGCTTTCCCTCTGTGACATACAGAAAACAATGAACAATGCTTGATCTCATGCTCTAATATACAATATTGTATACTACAGTGCTTGTTCAATATTCTTTCAGTTAGTATTTACACTTAAAATACTTTTACTGTCTTCACCATGCCCACCAACCCACCTTTACCTGTGTCCTAATCTAATTGCCCTCATTACCATTTGGCCATGTGCAAAAGTAGACTGGAGCATACCATTAAGTCAGGTTTCAGGTTCTTGAACTGGTCTGATATATTCCGAATCTCCTATTCACATAGGTCTCAGATCCCTGACATCTATTTGCCTCTAAAAATGGCTCACTTCTACAGGCTTAGATTTTTAGTTCAGCATTTCACCAAATAATTAAAACTACCGTTCCTGCAGTAACTTCTGGCCACAATAGGTCTGGAATAACCCCTTAATGCATAAATATAAATGCAGCTTAAGTGAGGCAAATGATGTTTCATAGTGACAGCAGACAAGGACACATCTGACTTCCAGGTCTCATTCATACATCCTAAACCATCACATAGATGCTACATGGGGCTGCACTTGTATCTGACGTCCGAATGTGTTACCATGTTAAAACATTTCAGGACATGGTCAGAATAATTAGGACTCTCTATTTTGGCTTTGCACTGGGCACCAAGCTCAGCACAAATAAGAGAGGCGCTGAAGTGTGTTTTGCTGATTGATGATTAACCAATGGGAAAGATATGTTTTCCATTGCACTATTGTCTTTTCCTTCTCGAAGACTACCACTGGAATATTCAAGAAGGCCAGCATGCACACAGAAGCATATACGCTGGAATGTACACAAACACACACATACACACACACAAGCACTCTGCGTCAAAACCCCAAGGTGCCAGTCTGGAGCATCAATCGAGTCTCTGTTCATTCCCCTCGCCCTCCTCGTCTCCGCTGCCATCTTCCACCACCAACATCCACACCACATAATTTGTCATAGGACAGCACTAACTTAAAGCAGACAAGCAGCCTTCAAAGCAGACTTCAATTAAAATCAGGTACATAGTCTCTTTTGATAACACAGAATACTGAATAGCTTGGGTCTCATTGGATTCCATTCTCCAGTCTTCCCTTGGGAAAGTTACAGAATAACTGGGCAGAATGGGAAGGTCACAGGCTGCCTTAAACTCTTGTCATGGAGTGAATTCTTAGCATTTCTCCAGAGTTTAAATTCCTTGATTGCCAGCGTTGCAAGCAAACAGTGGCTACCAAACAGATGGAGTGCATTAATCAGGGCCATAGTGCCATGAAATTGGGACAGAAGTTAGAGAAGTGGTCTTGTGACCAAAGGGGTAATGCTAGTTCAAATCCCTCGGGCAGCAGGAAAGAAGTAGTTGGGGAAAAGGAATAATGACAAATGCTCTGGATAACTGACCATGTGCCCTTGGGCAAGACACTTAATCCTCAGCTATTTTGTTTAAGCAGCTCAGTGCCCAAAGTAGGAGACTGCACTTCTCCAAGGTGTGTGGTATTGCCTGAATATGAAACAGGGCATTGCTGGTAAACAGTTGAGTGTCTTGTTTCAAATTTCCCCAGATAAATAATCGACATAAAACATCCCTGTGTTCTTGGAACCATCATGAAAAGAGCCAGGCAAAGAAAGACAATTAGAACAATTGACCAAAAGAGGAGGAACATTATGCAGCGACAAGACGTTGACATTGTTCGGCTTCATCTGACAAACTAAACTATGGGTCTAAAGCCTGACAAGACAGCCCAAACATATAAAACAAGAGGTGAGCGGTAAAGAATGAAGGAATTCCGAGAAGACAGTGGGTCCAAGGAGACAGTTTGCCTTGTTTCCCAAAGAGATGCTCTGGCATGTCAGTGATCACAGACAGCCTTCCAGCGTTAAGTGACTCTGAATAGCGGCAAGAGGACAGAACAACAAGATTGCTGGACCAGAGCAGGGCGAGTGGTGCTGGCAGAGCCGGCGTATTGTTCTGGGAGCCGAGCAGGAGGCTATCACGGCCCGGGCCAACCGCTAGCCACGTGCTCCTCACCGAGGCCTGCATGAATTATTACATTTCATTCTGTTATCTTTCATCATGCTTCATTACAGACAGACAATTGAGATTCAAGAGAAGCACCACACTCAGGGGTCCCCCCAGATGCCCTCAGAAAGAAAGAGAGAGAGAGAGGGAGAGGGAGAGAGAGAGGGAGAGGGAGAGAGAGAGAGAGTAAAAGAGAGAGAGAGAGAGAGAATCCCTGCACTCTCCATTGAAAAGGATGGAGGAGGATGGACAAAAACACATTGTCCATGGATTTAAAAAGGAGGCTTATGGCTGCTATGAAAAAAGAAATGTGCTTTTAGAAGAAGAGAAGAATGAATCTGCCTGCTGATGCACACTCAATGAGATGTACGCTAGTGGAGCCATAGAAAAGAAGCGAGAATTGAAAGGGATGGAATCTGAGGCAAATGACACTCGAGTGTTTTGAAAATAACTGACAGCTGCACAATAGGACACCAAAACAGACTGCAATCTGCCCATAGATAGATGAAAAGACAGGGACTTGAATAGAAGTGCGACCAAATACATACAGAGATACTGTCCATTCATGGCAGAAGTGGATAAATAGACAGCCGTGAAAATGGACATGAAAGGTGAGGTTTTCTCTGATAAATAAACCAAACAAAGAGATAACTACAAAGAATCTGTGAAACAATTAGGCTTTCTTATTATAAGTACATGAGTGGCATGAGTTTAGGTCTTGAGAAATTTTGTGTACCAGAGAGTCCCACTTAATGTATACATTAACATTCAGATTCACAGAGACAAAACCAAATTAACATTTAGGCTGCTGTGAGTTCAGCAGGGGACACTGATGTTGTTAGACCAAATCACAGCTGATTACAAACCTGTCTGAATCAGTGATGTTTCCCTGAATGAATGAGCCATAACCATCCAGAAGAAGTGCATGTGTGAATTTGTATAATCGCTGTCTCTCCTCATGAAGCTTTGTTGTGTCCGACTGTGTGTATATCTCTAATGCATTTGTGTGTGTGCGGAGAGGTGAGTATCAGAACACACTCCTCTTGTCACTCGCTG
>BRZM01001145.1:0-13423 GCA_033238685.1 Lates japonicus | reverse complement strand
AAGTGTGGCTGTTTGATATGGAAGACAGAAACTCCATCGGCGACAACAGCAACGTCAACACGAGAACTAAAATCCCCCAAAACATTCACCCCAACCCTACTCCATCCCCCCAAACCCCACACTTCTCTCTTTTATTTTTGTTTTTTTACTTTTTTCATATTTAAGCCCTGAACCTTTCCCCCTCCCCTTCCCTACCTACCCACTTGCCTACCAACTGCTTCATTTTGTAAGCTACACACTGATACTGATCATTTTTCATTTATTTTGTTTTGTTCTTTTGATTTCTTCTGGGGGATTTATCATTTGTTTGGAGATTAACACTCTAACAGGGATTTTGGCGCTTCTTCATCGCTTCTTGCTTCTTGGCTTTGTTTTCTTTTTTTTTTGCTCAAACGCCAAGAGGGGCTGAAGGTCTGGTCATTTGGGCTTCTCATTAACCTGCTGCTCACTGTTTGTCCCCTTGTCACTTGTGTTTTAGAGAAAGATGAGGCTGCAATTGAGAGCTCTGAGTTCAATGCCACGTCAGTAGCTGATGTGGACAAGCGGGTGAAACGGCGGCTACTTATGGGTAACTCTTTTCTTCCTCTTTCTATATGTTGCCATGGCGCTTGTGCTTGTATCCCCGACTCTACTCCTCTCCGTTCCTTCTTGTCCTCCTCTCTCTGTCTTTATTTGATCTTTTTTTTTTTTTTTTGCTTTTTTTGTAAACCTTTGGTGCCCACTGTGTCTACTCCCACAGTCACAGTTTTGTTGCAACTGTATCTAACATGATGAAAAAGGAGTAAAAGAGGTCGCTGTTTTCCTTTAAACCCTTCCTCCCCAACTTTACCTACTGAAATTTCTGGATGGCTCCAAAGTTTTCTCATGAACTAACTTTTACTTTTCCAGTTACACCTCACTCCAAATGTTTTGTGTTCCAGTCCCAAGTTATTACTCAAGTTACTAAACAGGATACGTTAATAGCAAACCCCCTGAAAAACCCACCTTGCCTGACAATTCCAGAACTTCCAGTTTTGTGCTGTACTTGGCAGAACATTCTCAAAATCATAATCTTCAGTAGCTGCAGTAAAGACGAAGAAACACCACTCCTAAGATATCCCAGGGTGCTGGTGAAACTGTCTCCGACATTCCAGTTCTCTCTACTCAGTGAATCATTTGTTAGGCGTTGTATTCTATCAAGGTTAAAGTCAGCAGTCTGGGCAGCTCTGTAACCAAATAGATGTTTGGTCCCAAAAGATTTTTATGTTGAAGACTGCAAATAACATTTTTATTATCAGATGTGTTTTTCATGATTGTACATCAGTGTCTGTATTTTGGTGGGATGATTGCAAGTGAAACAAGATGAAAATAGTCAAGTGTTGCTTTGCCTCTGGGGCTGCATGAACCACCCTCAGGAACTCACTGGACCACACTTTAGGAACCACTGGTAATCTTCTTCATCTTTGGGTGGATTACTACTACAATAAATATCAAGGGATAGCTATTAATGAAAATTAGAGAATCAGTGACTGCCAACTCTTGTCTTGGGTCTTCAAAGCTTTACATTAATGAATGTTTTTGTTGTGACTTGTTCAGTCAGGCTAATAAAAAGGGCAATTCAGTCAAAGCAGTGCTTTTTCTGAAGCAGCACTTTCATCCTCTGCTGTCCTCGAATTTAACCTTTCTTTTATTTTGTAAGACTAAGGGACATCAGAAATCCCTCCTGGTATCAATACTCCAAAGCAATGTGCTGTACAATCTGTAGTGTATTAAACCATGTTCCATACTTAAACATGTTTCATTTCAGTTGGTTCTCGCCAGTATGGGTTGGAGGAAAAATGGAGAATTTGTTTTCAGAGATGCTTCAGCATCCCTCTTCTACCTCTCTGTTTCTCTCTCCCTCAGTTGCCTTTAACTAAATATTTTATTTCTCCTCACTGGCTTAACCATGACTTCACCTCCCGTTGTACCAGCATGTCACCTGCCCTGATGACGTTCCACTTGTAACCTGTAGTGGGTTGTGCATCATGTATACCCCACTGGGATTACATGGGAAAACCTCCCAAAAGGGATTTAAGTTATTAACACCTGTATGGACATTTTTTTCTTTTCAAACCAGCCCCTCCATAATGATATCTGGGTCACCCACAACAACTATTGTTACAGACATTTTGGACATAAGCATGGTCTAAGGTTTGAAAGGTTTTGTGGACATTATGGCAGCCAGATGAGCTTCATTCCAATGTAACAATGAATGAAACACATGAAATGAAACATTATCCCATAACAGAATAAAGTTTGCGACAAAATGAAAAGTCATACACTCTTCAACCAAAATTGGATTGAGCAACATAAACCAGTTTGGACTCGTGTTAATGGTCCCATATTGTAGAAAGTGAGATTTCCACGTCTATTTTGATTATAAAGCAGGTCTAAGGTGCTATATACCCTGAACGTATGAAAAATGCTCAGTCCGTGGATGAATGTACACAGTTTGTATCTAGAAACTTCTAAAGGAGCTGTTAGGACTTCCTTAACTTTGTGATGTCACAACTATATAGTAACTGCCCTCAGCCATGCCCCCAGCACGGTCCATCTGGACCCACTGTCCAACCTTTTTGTTTTTGTTGTTTTCACCTTAACAACACTACACCGAGCAGTCATTCTGTCACTGAGCTATCAAGCTACAACATGGCCTTCCCAAATGTAGTGACATTAGAATCCAGTGTCTAACATTTATTTATTTATTTATTATTTTTTAAATACCAGAATATTTTAGTCAGAATTTGATCTGTTCAGCTCATTTCAGCAGTGGGCGGCTGTGGCTGAGGAGGTAGAGCAGTTGCCCACCAATTAGAAGGTCGGTGGTTCGATTCCTGGCTCCTCCAGTCTGCATGCCGAAGTATCCTTGGGCAAGATACTGAACCCCAAATTGCCTCCGATGTGTGTGAATGTATAGAAAAAGCACTTTGTATATACATGTGCTGTGTGAATGGGGTGAATGTGTTCTGTAGTGTGAAGTGCTTTGAGTGGTCGAAAAGACTAGAAAAACGCTATATAAGTACAGTCCATTTACCATTCAACATTTTCCTCAGCGGTGGCCATTGCCATTTGCATTTACCATTGAGCTGTTCCAAGCTGCAGTAGGGTACAGTTTGTTGCCTGTGGCTTGCCTGGCCATGCGTCACTCAGAGAACAGTCAGCCAATCAGATGGCCCTGTTTTTGCTAGAGCTCCAGAGAGAAGCGTAAGAGAGGAGATGTAAACTATACTGAGATGGTATAAACCTCTAATCTAATTTATGGGTATCAAAACTTAAAACACAGGA
Organism: Lates japonicus; assembly: GCA_033238685.1. NCBI lineage: Eukaryota > Metazoa > Chordata > Actinopteri > Centropomidae > Lates > Lates japonicus. The sequence continues at coordinate 10,117 of BRZM01001145.1, read as the reverse complement.
AAGGTGTAAAGTATGGGACGTATAAAAGTGAAAAAGAGATGCTCTACACAGTTGACTGAAAAAGTGCACTGTTATTAGAAGTAAATGAATTAAAGTTGTAGCAGTGTCACTGAATTTGGAATTCACTGACATGGATAAACATGAATTCATCCTGTAATGTATTTTGGTACTAACCATAGCCTCTTACTGAGCCAATCAATTAAAGTTGAAACATGCATATATATGCGCCTCCATCATCTATGTGCACAAAGGAACACGTGTGCACGCATGTGGTTGCTTAGAGCCTAGAGGCCACCCCAGTACTGCACTGGCACAGCCTGAGCAGCGTCAATATGTTAGATTTGACACTGCTATCAGTTTGTCTGCTTCCTCTGACATGCGGCGTTCCTGTCTCTGCCCCCGCTGCCATTGCAGCACAGACAACACGCTCATCAAGACAAATTGAACTGCGGCTGAGGCTCTAATGAAAAGGTGCTGCTGAAACGAGGACAGGCAGGAGAGAGAGAAGTACCGAGACAAAAAGGAAAGAAAGGTCACAAGACAGGAGAGAGCGTGGGCGACTTGATGAAAAGTCATTCTGAGACTTCATGATGTTGATTTTGAATGAAAAGCTATATCAGGAGCCAGGTGCTGGACACATTTGAGCAAAGTGTCAAAAGAGAGACTCAGTGGTGCACAGTCTCTGTGGCCCTGGATTCCAAATAAACCATCACCTCAGAACAGATGGAGCTAAACTGAGCGTATTTTTGTGTAGGTATGTGTGTAGGTGTATCCAGATACTGTGATTACAGGCCAGAGCTATGCTGACTAACAGCCGATTTAGGTGCCCATCATGGTGCAGTGGGGATCTTGTTGCACACTGAGAGATGACCGCGCCCCTTTCACCTTTTACTAATAGTGCAGCAGTTGCTGTTACTTGGCATGATGCTTTAGTTTACACAGTGAGCGTGGTTTTCTCTCTCATGCTCTCCAGCTTTAATCAATAGAACATGTGTCCTCCTCTCGCAGAGAAGGCGGTTTGTAGCAGTCAGCATTTCCATGCGAGAGGTGTGACAGACATGTGTATACATACTGTCTTCTCTGTCATTCCTCTGCCCTTCCCTGACATATTGTAATCCCTACAGAGGAAGCTGCCAGTCTGCAAGAGGAGGGCTGAATTCAGTTGCCTCTCATCTTGAATCCTCTTAAAATGATGCATCATTTCACATATGTTACCAATTCCTACTTCACATCCACCATATTGACAAGTCTAAGTGCTGGACAACCAAAGAGTTTCCTTGAGTAAATAATGTTCAGTATTACGACTTATCTGAATTCATATAGTCCCTGTAATACTGGTGTCATGATAACACAGTGACATATATAGAAGTAAAATAAATACAGTTGCCATTTTTAAATGAACACTTCTGGTAATAGTTAAAAATGTAGGAAATACATTTATTTGCTTTCTTGCTGAGATTAGAAGTTGTAGGCTTTACATATGAAGGTACAGGCAACAGCCAGGTATCTCAGCTCTGCACAAAGACAGCAAACAGGGGGAAACAGCTAGCCTGGCTCCATCCAAAGGCAGTGAAAATTGGTCTTAATAAGGCAACCCCCCCAGACACACACTCAAACCAAGCTAGGACGGAAATATGCATGGTTAGATGGAGGGTGTGGAGGTTTGGTGGGGGGGGCCTTGTCCAGCACATAATTCATGCCCAGCGGTGTGTCTGTATTCCCACCCTCAGCCTGGCCCTAAGGCTGGATGTGCCCTGCAGAGAGAGGAACTCTGAGGAGGACTGTGCTCATCCTCTGCTAATGATAGGGCCCACTGTACTTGGTATAAATCACTCTGGCCCATAAACACCACCTTCACATGCATCAAGCCCACTCCCATGCACATACAGCTTTAACACTCAGAAATCTTATTGACTGTATACACCTGTGCAGGCATGTAGATCTTAACACAATACACATTCTCACACGCACTCTTGACAGAGACCCAATCTGGGGAGTGCAGAGGGGACAGGGCTCTGCTGTCATACCCTACAGGGTCAATCAGACAGGCTGCCTGGATGATGGAATACCTCTCATTCCAGCCAACGCTACAACGCAACTAAGAAACCTCCTGCCCTCATTCCTGAAGCTTCTCCATTTAAGACAATTTTGCATTTGAAACAGTTTAGCTATCTCTCCTCAGAACTTCTCCAAAGAGAGAACTAGACACAAAAAAGATTGTGAATGACGAACAGAGAGCTTTGACGGGTAAACACAGTGAGGAACTAATGCAAACTAGAAAACAGAGATTAAGGGAAAAAGCAGTGAGATTGATGTTGTTTGGAGCTGCTCGAGGGAACACAAACAAATGTACGAATACCTTCCTGTTTCTTGATAGAAACCACTGGCTGTCTTGGCTCTGATGTGTTTGTGAGTCTGCATTCTAAAAGGGCGTTATGCTAATGCCTTGACCTCTAGATGTGGATGTGTTCCCCAGCCTGAAAGGGCTTCTTTTTTTTTTTTAATTTCCCTCTTCACTTGACGCAGGCACACAATCTCCTGGCATTTTAATTAAAAGGCAAAAGCTGCCAGAAAGAAGGGGAACATCCCTGATTTACATTTACTAATTCTAAGATGTCAACTTTTGAGGAACTAAAGAAAATAGATCTGATGATGTCATGTTTTGAATTTGACCAGTGGCCATTTATAAGCCCAAATTAGAAGTGTCTTAACTCTTAATTCATGTAGTCTTTCACACAACAGCAGTATGATAGACTTGGATTTTTTCTGGAATTACTGAAGTCAAACCCTCCAAAACCAGAGCAGCTACTAAGTGAAACTTCCTTATTAGGTGTAGATTTATTAAATCCCTTTCAACAAACATGAGTCAACATCAAATTTCAGCCTCTTCAGCACTTCTCAAGACCTATTGGGAAAGTGTGTGCTGAGCTTTCCTAAAGCAACAGTGGCTGGGCAGGTGAGCTAGAATTACCATGAGCTTATGTTTGTTTTGGGATCAGCTCAGGCAATATTCACAAGTCCAAGCAAACCTTATCTGCGCCACGTACAAGAACATTTTTCTGGAGGAAAATATACACGCTGGTTCTGCCGAGAGTCTTCTAGACTTACAGCACTTTGCACTAACTTTATTTTTCCATCTACTTACCTTAACCCTACCTTTTATTTGTGTTAACTGATTTCTTGTCACTTTTGGAAACAGGACCGACCTCTGGGCCAAAGAGTTCTTCACCCTCCTTTATCAGCACAGTGTCATGTGTTTTTGTCTCGTTGTATTGATACAGTGCTGTCATTGATAAACAAATCCTGACTGACTTTCTGTGTGTATGAAAATTGTATTTATCTCTATATAAAACTCTCTACTCATGAAAACTGGGGTGTTGTGATATAATTTCCTCATCTGTGTGTTGACAAAGCTTCATGCAGTAGGAGAATACACAATCAAACAACAGCTGTGTTCTTGTGTTTTTTCATGTAGCTTTGTCAACACACAGATGAGGAAATTATATCACAACACCCCAGTTTTCATGAGTAGAGAGTTTTATATAGAGATAAATACAATTTTCATACACACAGAAAGTCAGTCAGGATTTGTTTATCAATGACAGCACTGTATCAATACAACGAGACAAAAACACATGACACTGTGCTGATAAAGGAGGGTGAAGAACTCTTTGGCCCAGAGGTCGGTCCTGTTTCCAAAAGTGACAAGAAATCAGTTAACACAAATAAAAGGTAGGGTTAAGGTAAGTAGATGGAAAAATAAAGTTAGTGCAAAGTGCTGTAAGTCTAGAAGACTCTCGGCAGAACCAGCGTGTATATTTTCCTCCAGAAAAATGTTCTTGTACGTGGCGCAGATAAGGTTTGCTTGGACTTGTGAATATTGCCTGAGCTGATCCCAAAACAAACATAAGCTCATGGTAATTCTAGCTCACCTGCCCAGCCACTGTTGCTTTAGGAAAGCTCAGCACACACTTTCCCAATAGGTCTTGAGAAGTGCTGAAGAGGCTGAAATTTGATGTTGACTCATGTTTGTTGAAAGGGATTTAATAAATCTACACCTAATAAGGAAGTTTCACTTAGTAGCTGCTCTGGTTTTGGAGGGTTTGACTTCAGTAATTCCAGAAAAAATCCAAGTCTATCATACTGCTGTTGTGTGAAAGACTACATGAATTAAGAGTTAAGACACTTCTAATTTGGGCTTATAAATGGCCACTGGTCAAATTCAAAACATGACATCATCAGATCTATTTTCTTTAGTTCCTCAAAAGTTGACATCTTAGAATTAGTAAATGTAAATCAGGGATGTTCCCCTTCTTTCTGGCAGCTTTTGCCTTTTAATTAAAATGCCAGGAGATTGTGTGCCTGCGTCAAGTGAAGAGGGAAATTAAAAAAAAAAAAGAAGCCCTTTCAGGCTGGGGAACACATCCACATCTAGAGGTCAAGGCATTAGCATAACGCCCTTTTAGAATGCAGACTCACAAACACATCAGAGCCAAGACAGCCAGTGGTTTCTATCAAGAAACAGGAAGGTATTCGTACATTTGTTTGTGTTCCCTCGAGCAGCTCCAAACAACATCAATCTCACTGCTTTTTCCCTTAATCTCTGTTTTCTAGTTTGCATTAGTTCCTCACTGTGTTTACCCGTCAAAGCTCTCTGTTCGTCATTCACAATCTTTTTTGTGTCTAGTTCTCTCTTTGGAGAAGTTCTGAGGAGAGATAGCTAAACTGTTTCAAATGCAAAATTGTCTTAAATGGAGAAGCTTCAGGAATGAGGGCAGGAGGTTTCTTAGTTGCGTTGTAGCGTTGGCTGGAATGAGAGGTATTCCATCATCCAGGCAGCCTGTCTGATTGACCCTGTAGGGTATGACAGCAGAGCCCTGTCCCCTCTGCACTCCCCAGATTGGGTCTCTGTCAAGAGTGCGTGTGAGAATGTGTATTGTGTTAAGATCTACATGCCTGCACAGGTGTATACAGTCAATAAGATTTCTGAGTGTTAAAGCTGTATGTGCATGGGAGTGGGCTTGATGCATGTGAAGGTGGTGTTTATGGGCCAGAGTGATTTATACCAAGTACAGTGGGCCCTATCATTAGCAGAGGATGAGCACAGTCCTCCTCAGAGTTCCTCTCTCTGCAGGGCACATCCAGCCTTAGGGCCAGGCTGAGGGTGGGAATACAGACACACCGCTGGGCATGAATTATGTGCTGGACAAGGCCCCCCCCACCAAACCTCCACACCCTCCATCTAACCATGCATATTTCCGTCCTAGCTTGGTTTGAGTGTGTGTCTGGGGGGGTTGCCTTATTAAGACCAATTTTCACTGCCTTTGGATGGAGCCAGGCTAGCTGTTTCCCCCTGTTTGCTGTCTTTGTGCAGAGCTGAGATACCTGGCTGTTGCCTGTACCTTCATATGTAAAGCCTACAACTTCTAATCTCAGCAAGAAAGCAAATAAATGTATTTCCTACATTTTTAACTATTACCAGAAGTGTTCATTTAAAAATGGCAACTGTATTTATTTTACTTCTATATATGTCACTGTGTTATCATGACACCAGTATTACAGGGACTATATGAATTCAGATAAGTCGTAATACTGAACATTATTTACTCAAGGAAACTCTTTGGTTGTCCAGCACTTAGACTTGTCAATATGGTGGATGTGAAGTAGGAATTGGTAACATATGTGAAATGATGCATCATTTTAAGAGGATTCAAGATGAGAGGCAACTGAATTCAGCCCTCCTCTTGCAGACTGGCAGCTTCCTCTGTAGGGATTACAATATGTCAGGGAAGGGCAGAGGAATGACAGAGAAGACAGTATGTATACACATGTCTGTCACACCTCTCGCATGGAAATGCTGACTGCTACAAACCGCCTTCTCTGCGAGAGGAGGACACATGTTCTATTGATTAAAGCTGGAGAGCATGAGAGAGAAAACCACGCTCACTGTGTAAACTAAAGCATCATGCCAAGTAACAGCAACTGCTGCACTATTAGTAAAAGGTGAAAGGGGCGCGGTCATCTCTCAGTGTGCAACAAGATCCCCACTGCACCATGATGGGCACCTAAATCGGCTGTTAGTCAGCATAGCTCTGGCCTGTAATCACAGTATCTGGATACACCTACACACATACCTACACAAAAATACGCTCAGTTTAGCTCCATCTGTTCTGAGGTGATGGTTTATTTGGAATCCAGGGCCACAGAGACTGTGCACCACTGAGTCTCTCTTTTGACACTTTGCTCAAATGTGTCCAGCACCTGGCTCCTGATATAGCTTTTCATTCAAAATCAACATCATGAAGTCTCAGAATGACTTTTCATCAAGTCGCCCACGCTCTCTCCTGTCTTGTGACCTTTCTTTCCTTTTTGTCTCGGTACTTCTCTCTCTCCTGCCTGTCCTCGTTTCAGCAGCACCTTTTCATTAGAGCCTCAGCCGCAGTTCAATTTGTCTTGATGAGCGTGTTGTCTGTGCTGCAATGGCAGCGGGGGCAGAGACAGGAACGCCGCATGTCAGAGGAAGCAGACAAACTGATAGCAGTGTCAAATCTAACATATTGACGCTGCTCAGGCTGTGCCAGTGCAGTACTGGGGTGGCCTCTAGGCTCTAAGCAACCACATGCGTGCACACGTGTTCCTTTGTGCACATAGATGATGGAGGCGCATATATATGCATGTTTCAACTTTAATTGATTGGCTCAGTAAGAGGCTATGGTTAGTACCAAAATACATTACAGGATGAATTCATGTTTATCCATGTCAGTGAATTCCAAATTCAGTGACACTGCTACAACTTTAATTCATTTACTTCTAATAACAGTGCACTTTTTCAGTCAACTGTGTAGAGCATCTCTTTTTCACTTTTATACGTCCCATACTTTACACCTTTCCTGTGTTTTAAGTTTTGATACCCATAAATTAGATTAGAGGTTTATACCATCTCAGTATAGTTTACATCTCCTCTCTTACGCTTCTCTCTGGAGCTCTAGCAAAAACAGGGCCATCTGATTGGCTGACTGTTCTCTGAGTGACGCATGGCCAGGCAAGCCACAGGCAACAAACTGTACCCTACTGCAGCTTGGAACAGCTCAATGGTAAATGCAAATGGCAATGGCCACCGCTGAGGAAAATGTTGAATGGTAAATGGACTGTACTTATATAGCGTTTTTCTAGTCTTTTCGACCACTCAAAGCACTTCACACTACAGAACACATTCACCCCATTCACACAGCACATGTATATACAAAGTGCTTTTTCTATACATTCACACACATCGGAGGCAATTTGGGGTTCAGTATCTTGCCCAAGGATACTTCGGCATGCAGACTGGAGGAGCCAGGAATCGAACCACCGACCTTCTAATTGGTGGGCAACTGCTCTACCTCCTCAGCCACAGCCGCCCACTGCTGAAATGAGCTGAACAGATCAAATTCTGACTAAAATATTCTGGTATTTAAAAAATAATAAATAAATAAATAAATGTTAGACACTGGATTCTAATGTCACTACATTTGGGAAGGCCATGTTGTAGCTTGATAGCTCAGTGACAGAATGACTGCTCGGTGTAGTGTTGTTAAGGTGAAAACAACAAAAACAAAAAGGTTGGACAGTGGGTCCAGATGGACCGTGCTGGGGGCATGGCTGAGGGCAGTTACTATATAGTTGTGACATCACAAAGTTAAGGAAGTCCTAACAGCTCCTTTAGAAGTTTCTAGATACAAACTGTGTACATTCATCCACGGACTGAGCATTTTTCATACGTTCAGGGTATATAGCACCTTAGACCTGCTTTATAATCAAAATAGACGTGGAAATCTCACTTTCTACAATATGGGACCATTAACACGAGTCCAAACTGGTTTATGTTGCTCAATCCAATTTTGGTTGAAGAGTGTATGACTTTTCATTTTGTCGCAAACTTTATTCTGTTATGGGATAATGTTTCATTTCATGTGTTTCATTCATTGTTACATTGGAATGAAGCTCATCTGGCTGCCATAATGTCCACAAAACCTTTCAAACCTTAGACCATGCTTATGTCCAAAATGTCTGTAACAATAGTTGTTGTGGGTGACCCAGATATCATTATGGAGGGGCTGGTTTGAAAAGAAAAAAATGTCCATACAGGTGTTAATAACTTAAATCCCTTTTGGGAGGTTTTCCCATGTAATCCCAGTGGGGTATACATGATGCACAACCCACTACAGGTTACAAGTGGAACGTCATCAGGGCAGGTGACATGCTGGTACAACGGGAGGTGAAGTCATGGTTAAGCCAGTGAGGAGAAATAAAATATTTAGTTAAAGGCAACTGAGGGAGAGAGAAACAGAGAGGTAGAAGAGGGATGCTGAAGCATCTCTGAAAACAAATTCTCCATTTTTCCTCCAACCCATACTGGCGAGAACCAACTGAAATGAAACATGTTTAAGTATGGAACATGGTTTAATACACTACAGATTGTACAGCACATTGCTTTGGAGTATTGATACCAGGAGGGATTTCTGATGTCCCTTAGTCTTACAAAATAAAAGAAAGGTTAAATTCGAGGACAGCAGAGGATGAAAGTGCTGCTTCAGAAAAAGCACTGCTTTGACTGAATTGCCCTTTTTATTAGCCTGACTGAACAAGTCACAACAAAAACATTCATTAATGTAAAGCTTTGAAGACCCAAGACAAGAGTTGGCAGTCACTGATTCTCTAATTTTCATTAATAGCTATCCCTTGATATTTATTGTAGTAGTAATCCACCCAAAGATGAAGAAGATTACCAGTGGTTCCTAAAGTGTGGTCCAGTGAGTTCCTGAGGGTGGTTCATGCAGCCCCAGAGGCAAAGCAACACTTGACTATTTTCATCTTGTTTCACTTGCAATCATCCCACCAAAATACAGACACTGATGTACAATCATGAAAAACACATCTGATAATAAAAATGTTATTTGCAGTCTTCAACATAAAAATCTTTTGGGACCAAACATCTATTTGGTTACAGAGCTGCCCAGACTGCTGACTTTAACCTTGATAGAATACAACGCCTAACAAATGATTCACTGAGTAGAGAGAACTGGAATGTCGGAGACAGTTTCACCAGCACCCTGGGATATCTTAGGAGTGGTGTTTCTTCGTCTTTACTGCAGCTACTGAAGATTATGATTTTGAGAATGTTCTGCCAAGTACAGCACAAAACTGGAAGTTCTGGAATTGTCAGGCAAGGTGGGTTTTTCAGGGGGTTTGCTATTAACGTATCCTGTTTAGTAACTTGAGTAATAACTTGGGACTGGAACACAAAACATTTGGAGTGAGGTGTAACTGGAAAAGTAAAAGTTAGTTCATGAGAAAACTTTGGAGCCATCCAGAAATTTCAGTAGGTAAAGTTGGGGAGGAAGGGTTTAAAGGAAAACAGCGACCTCTTTTACTCCTTTTTCATCATGTTAGATACAGTTGCAACAAAACTGTGACTGTGGGAGTAGACACAGTGGGCACCAAAGGTTTACAAAAAAAGCAAAAAAAAAAAAAAAAGATCAAATAAAGACAGAGAGAGGAGGACAAGAAGGAACGGAGAGGAGTAGAGTCGGGGATACAAGCACAAGCGCCATGGCAACATATAGAAAGAGGAAGAAAAGAGTTACCCATAAGTAGCCGCCGTTTCACCCGCTTGTCCACATCAGCTACTGACGTGGCATTGAACTCAGAGCTCTCAATTGCAGCCTCATCTTTCTCTAAAACACAAGTGACAAGGGGACAAACAGTGAGCAGCAGGTTAATGAGAAGCCCAAATGACCAGACCTTCAGCCCCTCTTGGCGTTTGAGCAAAAAAAAAAGAAAACAAAGCCAAGAAGCAAGAAGCGATGAAGAAGCGCCAAAATCCCTGTTAGAGTGTTAATCTCCAAACAAATGATAAATCCCCCAGAAGAAATCAAAAGAACAAAACAAAATAAATGAAAAATGATCAGTATCAGTGTGTAGCTTACAAAATGAAGCAGTTGGTAGGCAAGTGGGTAGGTAGGGAAGGGGAGGGGGAAAGGTTCAGGGCTTAAATATGAAAAAAGTAAAAAAACAAAAATAAAAGAGAGAAGTGTGGCTGTTTGATATGGAAGACAGAAACTCCATCGGCGACAAC
>BRZM01001144.1:0-13423 GCA_033238685.1 Lates japonicus | reverse complement strand
AAGTGTGGCTGTTTGATATGGAAGACAGAAACTCCATCGGCGACAACAGCAACGTCAACACGAGAACTAAAATCCCCCAAAACATTCACCCCAACCCTACTCCATCCCCCCAAACCCCACACTTCTCTCTTTTATTTTTGTTTTTTTACTTTTTTCATATTTAAGCCCTGAACCTTTCCCCCTCCCCTTCCCTACCTACCCACTTGCCTACCAACTGCTTCATTTTGTAAGCTACACACTGATACTGATCATTTTTCATTTATTTTGTTTTGTTCTTTTGATTTCTTCTGGGGGATTTATCATTTGTTTGGAGATTAACACTCTAACAGGGATTTTGGCGCTTCTTCATCGCTTCTTGCTTCTTGGCTTTGTTTTCTTTTTTTTTTGCTCAAACGCCAAGAGGGGCTGAAGGTCTGGTCATTTGGGCTTCTCATTAACCTGCTGCTCACTGTTTGTCCCCTTGTCACTTGTGTTTTAGAGAAAGATGAGGCTGCAATTGAGAGCTCTGAGTTCAATGCCACGTCAGTAGCTGATGTGGACAAGCGGGTGAAACGGCGGCTACTTATGGGTAACTCTTTTCTTCCTCTTTCTATATGTTGCCATGGCGCTTGTGCTTGTATCCCCGACTCTACTCCTCTCCGTTCCTTCTTGTCCTCCTCTCTCTGTCTTTATTTGATCTTTTTTTTTTTTTTTTGCTTTTTTTGTAAACCTTTGGTGCCCACTGTGTCTACTCCCACAGTCACAGTTTTGTTGCAACTGTATCTAACATGATGAAAAAGGAGTAAAAGAGGTCGCTGTTTTCCTTTAAACCCTTCCTCCCCAACTTTACCTACTGAAATTTCTGGATGGCTCCAAAGTTTTCTCATGAACTAACTTTTACTTTTCCAGTTACACCTCACTCCAAATGTTTTGTGTTCCAGTCCCAAGTTATTACTCAAGTTACTAAACAGGATACGTTAATAGCAAACCCCCTGAAAAACCCACCTTGCCTGACAATTCCAGAACTTCCAGTTTTGTGCTGTACTTGGCAGAACATTCTCAAAATCATAATCTTCAGTAGCTGCAGTAAAGACGAAGAAACACCACTCCTAAGATATCCCAGGGTGCTGGTGAAACTGTCTCCGACATTCCAGTTCTCTCTACTCAGTGAATCATTTGTTAGGCGTTGTATTCTATCAAGGTTAAAGTCAGCAGTCTGGGCAGCTCTGTAACCAAATAGATGTTTGGTCCCAAAAGATTTTTATGTTGAAGACTGCAAATAACATTTTTATTATCAGATGTGTTTTTCATGATTGTACATCAGTGTCTGTATTTTGGTGGGATGATTGCAAGTGAAACAAGATGAAAATAGTCAAGTGTTGCTTTGCCTCTGGGGCTGCATGAACCACCCTCAGGAACTCACTGGACCACACTTTAGGAACCACTGGTAATCTTCTTCATCTTTGGGTGGATTACTACTACAATAAATATCAAGGGATAGCTATTAATGAAAATTAGAGAATCAGTGACTGCCAACTCTTGTCTTGGGTCTTCAAAGCTTTACATTAATGAATGTTTTTGTTGTGACTTGTTCAGTCAGGCTAATAAAAAGGGCAATTCAGTCAAAGCAGTGCTTTTTCTGAAGCAGCACTTTCATCCTCTGCTGTCCTCGAATTTAACCTTTCTTTTATTTTGTAAGACTAAGGGACATCAGAAATCCCTCCTGGTATCAATACTCCAAAGCAATGTGCTGTACAATCTGTAGTGTATTAAACCATGTTCCATACTTAAACATGTTTCATTTCAGTTGGTTCTCGCCAGTATGGGTTGGAGGAAAAATGGAGAATTTGTTTTCAGAGATGCTTCAGCATCCCTCTTCTACCTCTCTGTTTCTCTCTCCCTCAGTTGCCTTTAACTAAATATTTTATTTCTCCTCACTGGCTTAACCATGACTTCACCTCCCGTTGTACCAGCATGTCACCTGCCCTGATGACGTTCCACTTGTAACCTGTAGTGGGTTGTGCATCATGTATACCCCACTGGGATTACATGGGAAAACCTCCCAAAAGGGATTTAAGTTATTAACACCTGTATGGACATTTTTTTCTTTTCAAACCAGCCCCTCCATAATGATATCTGGGTCACCCACAACAACTATTGTTACAGACATTTTGGACATAAGCATGGTCTAAGGTTTGAAAGGTTTTGTGGACATTATGGCAGCCAGATGAGCTTCATTCCAATGTAACAATGAATGAAACACATGAAATGAAACATTATCCCATAACAGAATAAAGTTTGCGACAAAATGAAAAGTCATACACTCTTCAACCAAAATTGGATTGAGCAACATAAACCAGTTTGGACTCGTGTTAATGGTCCCATATTGTAGAAAGTGAGATTTCCACGTCTATTTTGATTATAAAGCAGGTCTAAGGTGCTATATACCCTGAACGTATGAAAAATGCTCAGTCCGTGGATGAATGTACACAGTTTGTATCTAGAAACTTCTAAAGGAGCTGTTAGGACTTCCTTAACTTTGTGATGTCACAACTATATAGTAACTGCCCTCAGCCATGCCCCCAGCACGGTCCATCTGGACCCACTGTCCAACCTTTTTGTTTTTGTTGTTTTCACCTTAACAACACTACACCGAGCAGTCATTCTGTCACTGAGCTATCAAGCTACAACATGGCCTTCCCAAATGTAGTGACATTAGAATCCAGTGTCTAACATTTATTTATTTATTTATTATTTTTTAAATACCAGAATATTTTAGTCAGAATTTGATCTGTTCAGCTCATTTCAGCAGTGGGCGGCTGTGGCTGAGGAGGTAGAGCAGTTGCCCACCAATTAGAAGGTCGGTGGTTCGATTCCTGGCTCCTCCAGTCTGCATGCCGAAGTATCCTTGGGCAAGATACTGAACCCCAAATTGCCTCCGATGTGTGTGAATGTATAGAAAAAGCACTTTGTATATACATGTGCTGTGTGAATGGGGTGAATGTGTTCTGTAGTGTGAAGTGCTTTGAGTGGTCGAAAAGACTAGAAAAACGCTATATAAGTACAGTCCATTTACCATTCAACATTTTCCTCAGCGGTGGCCATTGCCATTTGCATTTACCATTGAGCTGTTCCAAGCTGCAGTAGGGTACAGTTTGTTGCCTGTGGCTTGCCTGGCCATGCGTCACTCAGAGAACAGTCAGCCAATCAGATGGCCCTGTTTTTGCTAGAGCTCCAGAGAGAAGCGTAAGAGAGGAGATGTAAACTATACTGAGATGGTATAAACCTCTAATCTAATTTATGGGTATCAAAACTTAAAACACAGGAAAGGTGTAAAGTATGGGACGTATAAAAGTGAAAAAGAGATGCTCTACACAGTTGACTGAAAAAGTGCACTGTTATTAGAAGTAAATGAATTAAAGTTGTAGCAGTGTCACTGAATTTGGAATTCACTGACATGGATAAACATGAATTCATCCTGTAATGTATTTTGGTACTAACCATAGCCTCTTACTGAGCCAATCAATTAAAGTTGAAACATGCATATATATGCGCCTCCATCATCTATGTGCACAAAGGAACACGTGTGCACGCATGTGGTTGCTTAGAGCCTAGAGGCCACCCCAGTACTGCACTGGCACAGCCTGAGCAGCGTCAATATGTTAGATTTGACACTGCTATCAGTTTGTCTGCTTCCTCTGACATGCGGCGTTCCTGTCTCTGCCCCCGCTGCCATTGCAGCACAGACAACACGCTCATCAAGACAAATTGAACTGCGGCTGAGGCTCTAATGAAAAGGTGCTGCTGAAACGAGGACAGGCAGGAGAGAGAGAAGTACCGAGACAAAAAGGAAAGAAAGGTCACAAGACAGGAGAGAGCGTGGGCGACTTGATGAAAAGTCATTCTGAGACTTCATGATGTTGATTTTGAATGAAAAGCTATATCAGGAGCCAGGTGCTGGACACATTTGAGCAAAGTGTCAAAAGAGAGACTCAGTGGTGCACAGTCTCTGTGGCCCTGGATTCCAAATAAACCATCACCTCAGAACAGATGGAGCTAAACTGAGCGTATTTTTGTGTAGGTATGTGTGTAGGTGTATCCAGATACTGTGATTACAGGCCAGAGCTATGCTGACTAACAGCCGATTTAGGTGCCCATCATGGTGCAGTGGGGATCTTGTTGCACACTGAGAGATGACCGCGCCCCTTTCACCTTTTACTAATAGTGCAGCAGTTGCTGTTACTTGGCATGATGCTTTAGTTTACACAGTGAGCGTGGTTTTCTCTCTCATGCTCTCCAGCTTTAATCAATAGAACATGTGTCCTCCTCTCGCAGAGAAGGCGGTTTGTAGCAGTCAGCATTTCCATGCGAGAGGTGTGACAGACATGTGTATACATACTGTCTTCTCTGTCATTCCTCTGCCCTTCCCTGACATATTGTAATCCCTACAGAGGAAGCTGCCAGTCTGCAAGAGGAGGGCTGAATTCAGTTGCCTCTCATCTTGAATCCTCTTAAAATGATGCATCATTTCACATATGTTACCAATTCCTACTTCACATCCACCATATTGACAAGTCTAAGTGCTGGACAACCAAAGAGTTTCCTTGAGTAAATAATGTTCAGTATTACGACTTATCTGAATTCATATAGTCCCTGTAATACTGGTGTCATGATAACACAGTGACATATATAGAAGTAAAATAAATACAGTTGCCATTTTTAAATGAACACTTCTGGTAATAGTTAAAAATGTAGGAAATACATTTATTTGCTTTCTTGCTGAGATTAGAAGTTGTAGGCTTTACATATGAAGGTACAGGCAACAGCCAGGTATCTCAGCTCTGCACAAAGACAGCAAACAGGGGGAAACAGCTAGCCTGGCTCCATCCAAAGGCAGTGAAAATTGGTCTTAATAAGGCAACCCCCCCAGACACACACTCAAACCAAGCTAGGACGGAAATATGCATGGTTAGATGGAGGGTGTGGAGGTTTGGTGGGGGGGGCCTTGTCCAGCACATAATTCATGCCCAGCGGTGTGTCTGTATTCCCACCCTCAGCCTGGCCCTAAGGCTGGATGTGCCCTGCAGAGAGAGGAACTCTGAGGAGGACTGTGCTCATCCTCTGCTAATGATAGGGCCCACTGTACTTGGTATAAATCACTCTGGCCCATAAACACCACCTTCACATGCATCAAGCCCACTCCCATGCACATACAGCTTTAACACTCAGAAATCTTATTGACTGTATACACCTGTGCAGGCATGTAGATCTTAACACAATACACATTCTCACACGCACTCTTGACAGAGACCCAATCTGGGGAGTGCAGAGGGGACAGGGCTCTGCTGTCATACCCTACAGGGTCAATCAGACAGGCTGCCTGGATGATGGAATACCTCTCATTCCAGCCAACGCTACAACGCAACTAAGAAACCTCCTGCCCTCATTCCTGAAGCTTCTCCATTTAAGACAATTTTGCATTTGAAACAGTTTAGCTATCTCTCCTCAGAACTTCTCCAAAGAGAGAACTAGACACAAAAAAGATTGTGAATGACGAACAGAGAGCTTTGACGGGTAAACACAGTGAGGAACTAATGCAAACTAGAAAACAGAGATTAAGGGAAAAAGCAGTGAGATTGATGTTGTTTGGAGCTGCTCGAGGGAACACAAACAAATGTACGAATACCTTCCTGTTTCTTGATAGAAACCACTGGCTGTCTTGGCTCTGATGTGTTTGTGAGTCTGCATTCTAAAAGGGCGTTATGCTAATGCCTTGACCTCTAGATGTGGATGTGTTCCCCAGCCTGAAAGGGCTTCTTTTTTTTTTTTAATTTCCCTCTTCACTTGACGCAGGCACACAATCTCCTGGCATTTTAATTAAAAGGCAAAAGCTGCCAGAAAGAAGGGGAACATCCCTGATTTACATTTACTAATTCTAAGATGTCAACTTTTGAGGAACTAAAGAAAATAGATCTGATGATGTCATGTTTTGAATTTGACCAGTGGCCATTTATAAGCCCAAATTAGAAGTGTCTTAACTCTTAATTCATGTAGTCTTTCACACAACAGCAGTATGATAGACTTGGATTTTTTCTGGAATTACTGAAGTCAAACCCTCCAAAACCAGAGCAGCTACTAAGTGAAACTTCCTTATTAGGTGTAGATTTATTAAATCCCTTTCAACAAACATGAGTCAACATCAAATTTCAGCCTCTTCAGCACTTCTCAAGACCTATTGGGAAAGTGTGTGCTGAGCTTTCCTAAAGCAACAGTGGCTGGGCAGGTGAGCTAGAATTACCATGAGCTTATGTTTGTTTTGGGATCAGCTCAGGCAATATTCACAAGTCCAAGCAAACCTTATCTGCGCCACGTACAAGAACATTTTTCTGGAGGAAAATATACACGCTGGTTCTGCCGAGAGTCTTCTAGACTTACAGCACTTTGCACTAACTTTATTTTTCCATCTACTTACCTTAACCCTACCTTTTATTTGTGTTAACTGATTTCTTGTCACTTTTGGAAACAGGACCGACCTCTGGGCCAAAGAGTTCTTCACCCTCCTTTATCAGCACAGTGTCATGTGTTTTTGTCTCGTTGTATTGATACAGTGCTGTCATTGATAAACAAATCCTGACTGACTTTCTGTGTGTATGAAAATTGTATTTATCTCTATATAAAACTCTCTACTCATGAAAACTGGGGTGTTGTGATATAATTTCCTCATCTGTGTGTTGACAAAGCTTCATGCAGTAGGAGAATACACAATCAAACAACAGCTGTGTTCTTGTGTTTTTTCATGTAGCTTTGTCAACACACAGATGAGGAAATTATATCACAACACCCCAGTTTTCATGAGTAGAGAGTTTTATATAGAGATAAATACAATTTTCATACACACAGAAAGTCAGTCAGGATTTGTTTATCAATGACAGCACTGTATCAATACAACGAGACAAAAACACATGACACTGTGCTGATAAAGGAGGGTGAAGAACTCTTTGGCCCAGAGGTCGGTCCTGTTTCCAAAAGTGACAAGAAATCAGTTAACACAAATAAAAGGTAGGGTTAAGGTAAGTAGATGGAAAAATAAAGTTAGTGCAAAGTGCTGTAAGTCTAGAAGACTCTCGGCAGAACCAGCGTGTATATTTTCCTCCAGAAAAATGTTCTTGTACGTGGCGCAGATAAGGTTTGCTTGGACTTGTGAATATTGCCTGAGCTGATCCCAAAACAAACATAAGCTCATGGTAATTCTAGCTCACCTGCCCAGCCACTGTTGCTTTAGGAAAGCTCAGCACACACTTTCCCAATAGGTCTTGAGAAGTGCTGAAGAGGCTGAAATTTGATGTTGACTCATGTTTGTTGAAAGGGATTTAATAAATCTACACCTAATAAGGAAGTTTCACTTAGTAGCTGCTCTGGTTTTGGAGGGTTTGACTTCAGTAATTCCAGAAAAAATCCAAGTCTATCATACTGCTGTTGTGTGAAAGACTACATGAATTAAGAGTTAAGACACTTCTAATTTGGGCTTATAAATGGCCACTGGTCAAATTCAAAACATGACATCATCAGATCTATTTTCTTTAGTTCCTCAAAAGTTGACATCTTAGAATTAGTAAATGTAAATCAGGGATGTTCCCCTTCTTTCTGGCAGCTTTTGCCTTTTAATTAAAATGCCAGGAGATTGTGTGCCTGCGTCAAGTGAAGAGGGAAATTAAAAAAAAAAAAGAAGCCCTTTCAGGCTGGGGAACACATCCACATCTAGAGGTCAAGGCATTAGCATAACGCCCTTTTAGAATGCAGACTCACAAACACATCAGAGCCAAGACAGCCAGTGGTTTCTATCAAGAAACAGGAAGGTATTCGTACATTTGTTTGTGTTCCCTCGAGCAGCTCCAAACAACATCAATCTCACTGCTTTTTCCCTTAATCTCTGTTTTCTAGTTTGCATTAGTTCCTCACTGTGTTTACCCGTCAAAGCTCTCTGTTCGTCATTCACAATCTTTTTTGTGTCTAGTTCTCTCTTTGGAGAAGTTCTGAGGAGAGATAGCTAAACTGTTTCAAATGCAAAATTGTCTTAAATGGAGAAGCTTCAGGAATGAGGGCAGGAGGTTTCTTAGTTGCGTTGTAGCGTTGGCTGGAATGAGAGGTATTCCATCATCCAGGCAGCCTGTCTGATTGACCCTGTAGGGTATGACAGCAGAGCCCTGTCCCCTCTGCACTCCCCAGATTGGGTCTCTGTCAAGAGTGCGTGTGAGAATGTGTATTGTGTTAAGATCTACATGCCTGCACAGGTGTATACAGTCAATAAGATTTCTGAGTGTTAAAGCTGTATGTGCATGGGAGTGGGCTTGATGCATGTGAAGGTGGTGTTTATGGGCCAGAGTGATTTATACCAAGTACAGTGGGCCCTATCATTAGCAGAGGATGAGCACAGTCCTCCTCAGAGTTCCTCTCTCTGCAGGGCACATCCAGCCTTAGGGCCAGGCTGAGGGTGGGAATACAGACACACCGCTGGGCATGAATTATGTGCTGGACAAGGCCCCCCCCACCAAACCTCCACACCCTCCATCTAACCATGCATATTTCCGTCCTAGCTTGGTTTGAGTGTGTGTCTGGGGGGGTTGCCTTATTAAGACCAATTTTCACTGCCTTTGGATGGAGCCAGGCTAGCTGTTTCCCCCTGTTTGCTGTCTTTGTGCAGAGCTGAGATACCTGGCTGTTGCCTGTACCTTCATATGTAAAGCCTACAACTTCTAATCTCAGCAAGAAAGCAAATAAATGTATTTCCTACATTTTTAACTATTACCAGAAGTGTTCATTTAAAAATGGCAACTGTATTTATTTTACTTCTATATATGTCACTGTGTTATCATGACACCAGTATTACAGGGACTATATGAATTCAGATAAGTCGTAATACTGAACATTATTTACTCAAGGAAACTCTTTGGTTGTCCAGCACTTAGACTTGTCAATATGGTGGATGTGAAGTAGGAATTGGTAACATATGTGAAATGATGCATCATTTTAAGAGGATTCAAGATGAGAGGCAACTGAATTCAGCCCTCCTCTTGCAGACTGGCAGCTTCCTCTGTAGGGATTACAATATGTCAGGGAAGGGCAGAGGAATGACAGAGAAGACAGTATGTATACACATGTCTGTCACACCTCTCGCATGGAAATGCTGACTGCTACAAACCGCCTTCTCTGCGAGAGGAGGACACATGTTCTATTGATTAAAGCTGGAGAGCATGAGAGAGAAAACCACGCTCACTGTGTAAACTAAAGCATCATGCCAAGTAACAGCAACTGCTGCACTATTAGTAAAAGGTGAAAGGGGCGCGGTCATCTCTCAGTGTGCAACAAGATCCCCACTGCACCATGATGGGCACCTAAATCGGCTGTTAGTCAGCATAGCTCTGGCCTGTAATCACAGTATCTGGATACACCTACACACATACCTACACAAAAATACGCTCAGTTTAGCTCCATCTGTTCTGAGGTGATGGTTTATTTGGAATCCAGGGCCACAGAGACTGTGCACCACTGAGTCTCTCTTTTGACACTTTGCTCAAATGTGTCCAGCACCTGGCTCCTGATATAGCTTTTCATTCAAAATCAACATCATGAAGTCTCAGAATGACTTTTCATCAAGTCGCCCACGCTCTCTCCTGTCTTGTGACCTTTCTTTCCTTTTTGTCTCGGTACTTCTCTCTCTCCTGCCTGTCCTCGTTTCAGCAGCACCTTTTCATTAGAGCCTCAGCCGCAGTTCAATTTGTCTTGATGAGCGTGTTGTCTGTGCTGCAATGGCAGCGGGGGCAGAGACAGGAACGCCGCATGTCAGAGGAAGCAGACAAACTGATAGCAGTGTCAAATCTAACATATTGACGCTGCTCAGGCTGTGCCAGTGCAGTACTGGGGTGGCCTCTAGGCTCTAAGCAACCACATGCGTGCACACGTGTTCCTTTGTGCACATAGATGATGGAGGCGCATATATATGCATGTTTCAACTTTAATTGATTGGCTCAGTAAGAGGCTATGGTTAGTACCAAAATACATTACAGGATGAATTCATGTTTATCCATGTCAGTGAATTCCAAATTCAGTGACACTGCTACAACTTTAATTCATTTACTTCTAATAACAGTGCACTTTTTCAGTCAACTGTGTAGAGCATCTCTTTTTCACTTTTATACGTCCCATACTTTACACCTTTCCTGTGTTTTAAGTTTTGATACCCATAAATTAGATTAGAGGTTTATACCATCTCAGTATAGTTTACATCTCCTCTCTTACGCTTCTCTCTGGAGCTCTAGCAAAAACAGGGCCATCTGATTGGCTGACTGTTCTCTGAGTGACGCATGGCCAGGCAAGCCACAGGCAACAAACTGTACCCTACTGCAGCTTGGAACAGCTCAATGGTAAATGCAAATGGCAATGGCCACCGCTGAGGAAAATGTTGAATGGTAAATGGACTGTACTTATATAGCGTTTTTCTAGTCTTTTCGACCACTCAAAGCACTTCACACTACAGAACACATTCACCCCATTCACACAGCACATGTATATACAAAGTGCTTTTTCTATACATTCACACACATCGGAGGCAATTTGGGGTTCAGTATCTTGCCCAAGGATACTTCGGCATGCAGACTGGAGGAGCCAGGAATCGAACCACCGACCTTCTAATTGGTGGGCAACTGCTCTACCTCCTCAGCCACAGCCGCCCACTGCTGAAATGAGCTGAACAGATCAAATTCTGACTAAAATATTCTGGTATTTAAAAAATAATAAATAAATAAATAAATGTTAGACACTGGATTCTAATGTCACTACATTTGGGAAGGCCATGTTGTAGCTTGATAGCTCAGTGACAGAATGACTGCTCGGTGTAGTGTTGTTAAGGTGAAAACAACAAAAACAAAAAGGTTGGACAGTGGGTCCAGATGGACCGTGCTGGGGGCATGGCTGAGGGCAGTTACTATATAGTTGTGACATCACAAAGTTAAGGAAGTCCTAACAGCTCCTTTAGAAGTTTCTAGATACAAACTGTGTACATTCATCCACGGACTGAGCATTTTTCATACGTTCAGGGTATATAGCACCTTAGACCTGCTTTATAATCAAAATAGACGTGGAAATCTCACTTTCTACAATATGGGACCATTAACACGAGTCCAAACTGGTTTATGTTGCTCAATCCAATTTTGGTTGAAGAGTGTATGACTTTTCATTTTGTCGCAAACTTTATTCTGTTATGGGATAATGTTTCATTTCATGTGTTTCATTCATTGTTACATTGGAATGAAGCTCATCTGGCTGCCATAATGTCCACAAAACCTTTCAAACCTTAGACCATGCTTATGTCCAAAATGTCTGTAACAATAGTTGTTGTGGGTGACCCAGATATCATTATGGAGGGGCTGGTTTGAAAAGAAAAAAATGTCCATACAGGTGTTAATAACTTAAATCCCTTTTGGGAGGTTTTCCCATGTAATCCCAGTGGGGTATACATGATGCACAACCCACTACAGGTTACAAGTGGAACGTCATCAGGGCAGGTGACATGCTGGTACAACGGGAGGTGAAGTCATGGTTAAGCCAGTGAGGAGAAATAAAATATTTAGTTAAAGGCAACTGAGGGAGAGAGAAACAGAGAGGTAGAAGAGGGATGCTGAAGCATCTCTGAAAACAAATTCTCCATTTTTCCTCCAACCCATACTGGCGAGAACCAACTGAAATGAAACATGTTTAAGTATGGAACATGGTTTAATACACTACAGATTGTACAGCACATTGCTTTGGAGTATTGATACCAGGAGGGATTTCTGATGTCCCTTAGTCTTACAAAATAAAAGAAAGGTTAAATTCGAGGACAGCAGAGGATGAAAGTGCTGCTTCAGAAAAAGCACTGCTTTGACTGAATTGCCCTTTTTATTAGCCTGACTGAACAAGTCACAACAAAAACATTCATTAATGTAAAGCTTTGAAGACCCAAGACAAGAGTTGGCAGTCACTGATTCTCTAATTTTCATTAATAGCTATCCCTTGATATTTATTGTAGTAGTAATCCACCCAAAGATGAAGAAGATTACCAGTGGTTCCTAAAGTGTGGTCCAGTGAGTTCCTGAGGGTGGTTCATGCAGCCCCAGAGGCAAAGCAACACTTGACTATTTTCATCTTGTTTCACTTGCAATCATCCCACCAAAATACAGACACTGATGTACAATCATGAAAAACACATCTGATAATAAAAATGTTATTTGCAGTCTTCAACATAAAAATCTTTTGGGACCAAACATCTATTTGGTTACAGAGCTGCCCAGACTGCTGACTTTAACCTTGATAGAATACAACGCCTAACAAATGATTCACTGAGTAGAGAGAACTGGAATGTCGGAGACAGTTTCACCAGCACCCTGGGATATCTTAGGAGTGGTGTTTCTTCGTCTTTACTGCAGCTACTGAAGATTATGATTTTGAGAATGTTCTGCCAAGTACAGCACAAAACTGGAAGTTCTGGAATTGTCAGGCAAGGTGGGTTTTTCAGGGGGTTTGCTATTAACGTATCCTGTTTAGTAACTTGAGTAATAACTTGGGACTGGAACACAAAACATTTGGAGTGAGGTGTAACTGGAAAAGTAAAAGTTAGTTCATGAGAAAACTTTGGAGCCATCCAGAAATTTCAGTAGGTAAAGTTGGGGAGGAAGGGTTTAAAGGAAAACAGCGACCTCTTTTACTCCTTTTTCATCATGTTAGATACAGTTGCAACAAAACTGTGACTGTGGGAGTAGACACAGTGGGCACCAAAGGTTTACAAAAAAAGCAAAAAAAAAAAAAAAAGATCAAATAAAGACAGAGAGAGGAGGACAAGAAGGAACGGAGAGGAGTAGAGTCGGGGATACAAGCACAAGCGCCATGGCAACATATAGAAAGAGGAAGAAAAGAGTTACCCATAAGTAGCCGCCGTTTCACCCGCTTGTCCACATCAGCTACTGACGTGGCATTGAACTCAGAGCTCTCAATTGCAGCCTCATCTTTCTCTAAAACACAAGTGACAAGGGGACAAACAGTGAGCAGCAGGTTAATGAGAAGCCCAAATGACCAGACCTTCAGCCCCTCTTGGCGTTTGAGCAAAAAAAAAAGAAAACAAAGCCAAGAAG
The DNA here is from genome assembly GCA_033238685.1 of Lates japonicus. NCBI lineage: Eukaryota > Metazoa > Chordata > Actinopteri > Centropomidae > Lates > Lates japonicus. Next base: position 281 of record BRZM01001144.1, on the reverse strand, counting down.
CAAGAAGCGATGAAGAAGCGCCAAAATCCCTGTTAGAGTGTTAATCTCCAAACAAATGATAAATCCCCCAGAAGAAATCAAAAGAACAAAACAAAATAAATGAAAAATGATCAGTATCAGTGTGTAGCTTACAAAATGAAGCAGTTGGTAGGCAAGTGGGTAGGTAGGGAAGGGGAGGGGGAAAGGTTCAGGGCTTAAATATGAAAAAAGTAAAAAAACAAAAATAAAAGAGAGAAGTGTGGCTGTTTGATATGGAAGACAGAAACTCCATCGGCGACAAC
>BRZM01001143.1:0-31517 GCA_033238685.1 Lates japonicus | reverse complement strand
TTTTTTTTTTGATGCACATAAACAACACCCTTTATGGATACAAATTACACTGAATGCAGGCGACATTATAGCCTCATAATTTACCTTTTACAGCCACCTCTAATTGAAAATCCTGAAATATAGTTTGTTAGGGAGGCAAGTGGCTGTTTGAACTCTGCCTCTGGATAGTGTAATGGCGTTTAAATGGAAAACTGTCCCGTGTGATATGTGTATAAGGTAGAGCTTATCTCCACAGGACAGCTTGTGTGCCAAAACCGTTGTAAGGTATTTATATATTGGTTTTTATGGCTTGCTCCTTGCATATCAGCAGCAATAGGAAGTGTACGGAGAGGAAAAAAAAGAGGGGGGATGAAAGGACGCCACCCTATAAATACTTCAGCAACATCAGTCTTTATCCAAACGCCTCGCTGTGTGCCAAGAGAAATAGGACACTCAGGCATTCCCTTATGAATACTCTCTTTCTTTGGAAGGTCGCGTTCAATAAATATCTATTTTTTACACGAAGGGAAAACAAAGATAGAAAAAAAAACATCGGCTACAGAGAGACGCAAACAGCAGTGCCTTCCCTTCGCATACATAAGAGGCTATTGTTCAGGGAGGACAGCTCTGCTGGGGCAGCTGTGCTTATTTTTCTGTATCCAATCCAGGATATTAATAGCCCCCGGTGCCATTCACTAACTCATTGCTGTGGGGGCAGTTGAGGAAGTCCCCGTCTTTTAATAATATGACTAAACTGAGATTATATTGCTACACTGACAAAAGGTTCAACAGAGTTTGGGGATGTCAGGGGATCCAGACAGTGGTCGAGAAAATCCCTCCAGATGCTCGGAGAGACAGGAAACACTCGACCCTTCAGACCAGTCTGGAGCCTGTAAGTTGATGCTCAGATCTACATTATCTGTATAAGCAGGACGGGTACAGCCCAAAATCATAATCCACCTTGAAAACATACAGCATATGACACTCACAAAAAGGGAGGGAAGATATGTATGGAATAGAGCTGGGTGATATGGATTTTTTTTTTTCATGCCAGTCGTTCTGTCAAGCTAAGAGGTTCCTTTTTACTCCTGTGAGATATGAAGATATCATGAAGTCTTTTTTTGTCGTAAGGCGTGGCGCTGGAGAAAATGGACGCTATGATCTGTTGTTTGACTGGTAGTTTTAGGGGGTTCACCAGCACTTGCTTGGGTCTGGGACTGTAATGTTTTGCATTGTGCGTGCTCTGAAGGATAGCACTGCTTCAGATGGTAAAAAAAGATCAGTGGTATTAGCTATGTTTTGTATGCTTTCAACACAATTCGCAGTGCAGCTACTCTGCCTCTTGTTGGACTTTTAACAGCCAAAATTTGTCCACACTACCGAATTCTTCTGACCCTTCTTTTCAACAATCCTTTGGGTCCCTTGGGGCATCTTCTTCGGTAACGCTGTCACATGAGTTTTCCTTCTTGCCTTCCTTCTTTTATTTCACATTTGCTGCTGCCAGCTGCTACTCCTGCTCTCTGTGCTGTGTGCATCAACCTAACCTGACGTAGTTGTAACTCTGAGAGGACCTGGGCCAGACCTTTATTAGAACTTGGTCTAATGTGGTCAGTTTTTCTAGTTTAAGGTAAAATTCTAGCTGCAGCATTTTTAATAAATGATACTACCACATGGCAGGCCTGAAAACGACTCATGACAAGTCGTACATTAGTCAAACTCGGGGAGATTACACAATGGTTACGTGGTGCCTATGTAGTACAAGGCCTATGACCAGCATCCATTTTTTTTTCTCCATTTTTTCAGAGTTGACTGCTCGTTAACCAGCAATTGTCTAATCAGAGTAACTAGTGTAAACTGCAGGCCTGGATTTCTTGGATGTCTCTACATGTTGAGACGAGTTCGGGGGATGGTGTCTTCTTTTAGGCTTTTTCTTTTTAAAATTAACCAGCTGGAGACATTAAAAAGTCACCTAGCTGCAGAGTGTTGTATTTTCAGCTCACAAAATTGACAGAAGTGATAAGAAATGAAGAATAAGAATACATGAATACATAAGAATGTGTCTGAGTGTTATAGCTGCCTCTGTTATCACTGTAAACTACATGTGTGCAGTGCAGGAACAGAAAAATTGACAAAACAGCAACTTGGTGAACTGCCAATTAAGAAGTATTTATGTGACATATGGGTTTGATCATCTGCTTTTAAGAGATGTACAGCTGAGTGTCATCGACGCAGCAGTGGAAGTTAATTCAACGACTGCGTGTGATTTATCTTAGAGGTGAATTATTAGGAGTGAAGAGCAGTTAGAACCCCGATGTCCCAAAACGACATTACTCTAAATCTACAAACACTCTGCGAGCATTAACCACATTTCTGCTGAACCTTAAAGACACAGGTGGCTGCAGTCCAACTCCACCCACACACACACACATTGACTTTGGCGAACAGGGTGGCAGCTGAGGGCTCAATTAATAAACAGTTGTTCTACTCTTTGCATTGCATTAGCTCAAACCAAACAAGCTGTCTTCTCAGGAAAAATGTGGTTATGTAAAAATGGTTTTCACATCACAAATGCACACATACACACTTCCCCTCCGTGCCTTTTTCATCCTGCATTGAAAAAACACGGTGACAACAGTTGCCGTTTTAGTTGATGTTAATTGTCAAAAGACTCCTTGTTTGTTTGTGAGAGAGGAACTGAATCACCTTCACATGCATCAAGTTAGAGACGCCCCCTCATTCATTCATACAAAATAAATCCCTGCACACACACACACACACAGACACACGCACGGACAGAAACGCTGCATCAATGTTCAGATCTCTGGCTGTGAAAAGACGACACCTCGTTCCTTATTCGAGCAGTACAAAAAAATAAAAAAATCTTCCACTATTCAAATGTGCCATTTAAAGTTGTTGCAGTTGAAACAGGTGAGTCATAAAGCTTGACTGAGCCAGGAGTCCCACTCTCTGCAGTCTGCAGGAAGCCTGTGATATGATGGTGGGCGGCTGTCACACAATCACTTATTAATGGGTAGATCTGCCTCACTGCAGTAAAGTTTCTCTGGGTGACTGTGTGTTTCTCACAGCTAGTTTTTTTGCAGCAACTGCAGCTACTGACTTGATGTGAAAAATGAGAAACCATTCAGGCTGCAGTTTAGTTTTAAAATCTGGGTCAGCTGCTCCTGCACTTTAGATTAAATCCAATACAAATGAGCCTTTTTTTAAACAGAAATATCTTGTAGATAATGTGCTAATTATACCGGGATTGTGTTGTGGCTGCTGGGTGAAGACTTTCGATTTTATTCATGTATTTACTGTATCTGACAACCATTTCTATGTGGCCAAAAATAGCCTGACCTTTTTCATTTGGTGATGTGTCATAGTTGGACCAACTCACACTCAAGGTGGTCATAGTTTGAGCAATACAGGATAGAAACAGCACGGTGTCTTGGCACCAAAAAACCAGAGCACCCAGGCTTCTCTTTGCTCTGCTGCTAATGACACGAAGATAAAATTGTTTCAAAGCAAATCATCTCACATACAGGCCTTTTTTTTTAACAACTGAGTGGGCTGTAGGAGCATGCTGCAGTGTATGTTGTGGCCTTGTTTCATAGTATTCACACGTGTTTATTGAAAGAAAGGAGAAACTGAGCAAGACGTAAAATTTCCCTCTGTGCTCATATAGGTTTCTTGTCATTAGCTTTAAAGACTGAATGGCATATTAAGCTAAAGCTACTGTGGAAAATATGAGTTAAAGCTGGGGAAACACAAGTGTAGAAAAAAAAAGTGTGAAGTCACAAAGGTCATTTTTGAAACGTAACTGAACACATTTGACTCTGACCTGTGTTTTCAGATGTAGAGTTTGACTTGGCCTATAGAAATGAATAAAAGACAAAAAGTATAAAGATCTATTTTACAAATATTCTTCATATCAGCCTTTAGGTGTAAACGTGAGAATAGTGGAGTTACAGCTCCAAACCTGCAGAGGACCCTCAAAAAGTTTGCTTTCATCTCCCAATTTTAAAAATGTATATTTTCAGCAATTCAGTATATATGACTTCAGGTGAGCTTTGAAGCACTGAAGTAATTTTAAAAAGTAAAATCAGACTATCAAAAGAGAAGACAGGAAAGATTTGATTTTAACACTAATGTGTATGAACAGACTGGGTTAGCTCTTGTTGGAAACTAATTCATCTGCAGATAAATTTCCGGTCTCATTCAGTCGTCTTTTACTGTGAAATAAAGTAATACAGTGATGTCAGTAATTATTGTATGTTGGTGATTGTGCAGATTATCTCAAATTCATTAATAACTACTGCAGATGTGTTTATTTGGATATGTATTAAAAGGAGAAGATAGGATAGTATAGGTACAGGTGCAGACACAAAACATGTGTCCATGTTTGAGGATGAAACTTAAGGAGATACAGGTTAGAAGATTACTGTTTGGTTTGTTTTAGTTTTCTGCTCCTTTGTCCTTGTTGTGTTTTAGACTGATTAACGGCTGGTTGTTAGCTAACCCTTTCCTCAAGGGAGAGGTCATTGGTGTATGCAAATGACGTTGAGAATTAAGTGTTGTGATTGGCTGTATGCAAAGTGGCTCTGTATATAGGTCGGTAGGTTAACATGTCAGGGGTATAAGAACAGTTACTACTACTTCTACTACTTGGACAACTACTACAGCTAGTATTCGTACTACCAGCAACAATAAAAATAACATCAGGACAATATAAGAATTTAATGTAATCAATTTTATTTTGATAGACAACCATTGGCATGTCAGCTGCTATTAGCACAGGTACAACTGTGCTATCACTACTACTGCTACTAACAATTACTATAACGTTTGGATACTAAAGAAAGCACTGAATTTTATATTTATTTTATTTTATTAAATGTTATTTTTTAATGTATTTATTGGAGGACCTTGTAAAAAAGCTCAATACAAATAAATACATAATATAAATAAGAAAAAATATATGAAATATTCACTTTATTTGAATTTAAACTCAGATCTCATTCTGGCTGTTTTACTGTTTTTTTTCCCCTCCCCGAAAGAATCAATAATTAAATCACCTACATTAAAATTACTACATAAACTTCAAAATAACTGCACTTCAATATAAATATAAATATAAATATATAAGGATAAATAATATTTCCATCAACAATGGTTTTTAAGATTAAAATTACAAAACAAACTTGAACCTCAAGGTTAAACACCAACTGCAGTGTACACTTGTACATGTATAGTGTAACTACCATTAATTGTACCTGGGCTCTGAACTGTATATTTCCCTGGGGAATTAAATTAATATAAGCTGATAGACAGTATTTGGATTGTAAGCCTACCTGTTAAACTGAACCTCACCTGATCAGAGTATCTGTGAGTCCTTCAAATGTATTTAAAATGTAATTTACAAATGTTGTAAATACTAGATGTTCTAGCCTGCAGTAGGCAGTGATGTTATGAAATGTTTTTTCTATCTAATGTTCAGAAATACTGTCTGGAAATCCCCAACACTTTTGTTCCAGTCCTATGACCTTGTGCATAATTCATATTTCATCCTTTAATTAATTAATTAGTAATTTTAAAAAAAAGGTTAATGCATCCATCCATTCATCCTTTTTCTCCTGCTTATCCAGGTTATTGTTATAAACTGTGGCAAGGTACAGAGTCTAATGTGATATAAATGTCAATAAATTAATATATTTGGTAATAAATCACTCCCCTGCTGATAATATTTCATGCTTTAGCTGAGGTATTGTGCAACAGGTATTAAATTACATCTAATGTGTTGTTAAAAATGCATTTAAAATGCTTAAATTTAACTTGTTGAAATGTTCAGGTCAAGCACAAATCCCGTAAAATAACTCTGCTTTACTGAACTGCAGTTAAACGACTTGTTGTTTGGCACCAGCGGAGCCAACAGTTCATCCATCTTTATTATTTACAACCGCGGTCCTTGCGGCAGAAAAAGAACCCGCCGTTGTGTCCCTGCTGCCGGTTCGTGCATGGGAAAGCCCGGTCGGTAGTGGCGGAGGGGCACAACGTGACCTGACAACAAGGAACCTCCGGGAAAACCGTCAGTCCTAAACTATGTGCAGAGGAGAGGGTGGTGTGGGGGTCCGGCAGGGGGGAGCCGCGACGGACGACCCCACCCTGCGGCTCCTTATCAACGGACGTGAACGCTCTTTTGCAGCGAGAAGAGGAGGAGGAGGAAGAGGAGGTGTCGCTCGGCGAATACGGAAGAAGAGGAGGGTGAAACAGCCGTACGAGGAGTCGCGGCGGCCGTCGGGAACCCCCCGCTGCCCGGAGAGGACGCCCCATGGCTGGGGGGCGGAGACGGGACCCCCGTTGACGTCAGTGGGCCTGTCTGTTTCCTGCAATAGAAAGTGAGCGACAAGGTGAAGGGAGAAAATATAGAGCTGCACCCCCCCTCTGCTCCCCTCTCCTCATCTCTATCTCTCTCCTTACACTAAAAAGGTGTGTTACAACCCTGACAGTACCTAAAACTGCACCCGTGAGTATGAATAAATCCAGTCTTGAGTGCGCTCGTTTGGTTTTCCTGCGCGCGTTTCCAGCTACAGCCGCTGCCGGACCGGGTTTCTCTGTCACTGTGATATAGGTCGCTGTCGGGTAGCTGCAGCCTCACCAGAGTCGGACATGCTTGTATCGCTTGTCCGCCGTGTTGTGCGTGTTTATGTGCGTGTCTCTCGTCGTGAAGTTTGAAGGGAGGAGGGGGGTCTTTTGAGTCCACTTTGGAGGCAGGTGAAGCGGCTGTTTTTTTTTTTTTTTGTTTTTTTTAATTTTTGGCGCAGTGTTGTTTTGACTTCTGCAGCAGAAATCCACAGTGGCTCTTCACACGGAGCCACAACTTGTGCTTCTCTCCACGCTCTTTGTTGCTCCGTTTCTTTTAGGTAAGCCCATTTGTTTTGAGTAAGTGTGTGTGTGTGTTCATGTTGTGGTAAATGTGCACGGCTGAAAGGTTTAGTGGTGGCGGTGGTGTATAGCGGTGGAGGGGTTTTGTTGGATGGGGGGGGGGGGCGTCCCATTCGAGCGCTGTTGCAGAGACAGTGAGGGGGTTTTCCCTGGCTCCTCCCTCACTTACAGGGCGTTCACGTGTTGCAACAGGCACAAAATACGCTATTCCCACGCATTGTTTTTGCTGACTTCATTGCATGCAGTTAAATCCCAATTATTACTCCATTCTCTGTGTGTGTTTACCATAATTGCACCGGGTGAACTTGAAAAAAACCTCCACCTCTGCATCGCTCATTGATATTTTCTGATATCTGCTAAGTCTTATTAATCATATCACACACTCTCAGACACCGTCAATGCGTGACTGTGCGTGCACTTCCGCTGCTGATGCTCCTGCCTTTATTTTTTTTCTACGTGACGCCTCTGGCTGATCCTCAGGTGTGAGCGGAAATCATTAGTCACCTGTAAGTGCATGCCAGCCCTGACTGGGTTAAGGACATAGCGTTACAGCGCAGAATCGCCGCTCTTCTGTCAGTATCAGGGTGTTTCCTCAAATATCTGTGCACGCACATAGACACACGCGCACGCACAGACAAGCAGACAGGCTGGCAGACCGACTGACAGACACGCCAGAGAAAATGTGCACGTCTCCCTCCTCCTCCTCCTCCTCCTTCTCCGCCTCGACCCGCGCCGTCGAACCTGCAAACCGTAACTGTGATGTGCACCACTGAAGGAGCAGGTGAGGAGGATCTCGTGCATGTTTCTGTCCTGTGACTTCAACTCGACCTGGATGTGTTTTTTTTTTTCGCGCGACCTGGTGGTGCAGGCGCCGAATCCTACACCGAAAATCCACCGTGAGATGATGTCATTGCTCTAGCGCCACATGTACCAAGTGTATGGAGAAAAATCATCATCCAGTTGTAGTAAGTGTTATGTAATATTGGTGAGGAGAGAGAGGGGGGGGAGAGGGAGGGAGGGGGGACAAAGGCTGATTCCTAAAGCAACTGCTGCTGCTCCCTGCAACGTGCATGGCTCCAGCAGGGGTAGAGGTGTTGTAGGGACATGGTGGAGATGATGCAAGGGCAAGAAAGCTTTAAAAAACGTGGTTAAATTAGATATTTATCGGTGGTTTTCTGCCTGTGCAGAGGTGAGCTTTTTATCTCCTGTGGTTGTTTATGCATGCAAGCTTTTGCAGCTCTGTGGGTTTGACATCTTGGCAACATTTTAACTTCCACCCACCTTTATTTTTTTATTTTTTATATTTTTTTTGCACCCTTGTGTTGCTTCAACCAAACCAGAATTTGCATGAAATCTGTATTAAGCTTCTTTCTGTGAAAGGGCATCAAAAGGAAATCAGATTGAGAGCATTTTCCCCATGTGAAGGTGGGTTCTCCTCTGATGTTTTTCTTTTTTTTTTTTTTTTTGAGTTTCTGCAGTGATCTAAACTTCCAGCGGGGAGGTTTCTCCGATAGTTACCTCTACGTGGCCGCTCCCGAGCCTTCGTCACACACACACGACCTTATTGTTTGAGTTGTTTGTCATCTGCGGCTGACATGTCAATCAAGACGGTTTCCCATAAACAGCAGTCGATCCTCCACCTCCTTGTTCGAGATCAGAGTGGCAGATAGCAGCTGCTGCAGAGGTTACATACAACATTATTCTCACCTCCTCCCACTGACAGTAGCCCGGGTCTGCACTGCACATTATTACTCAGAGAGAGAGGAGAAGAAGGCCTGAAATGAAAAGTCTGGCTGGGGGCACCTGTTTGAGGAATAAACTCAATCAGCGGCTCTGTCCTGGACTCCCTGACAGCTGCCAAGTGAGAGCAGAGGGAGACTTACGAGGCCGGCACAGTGCCTTATTGATCTGTGGAGTTCATGTTGTAGCCTGGGTTCTCACTACATATATGTGTTCTTTTTTTTTTTTTTTTTAGATGAACACAGACTGTGGCTCAGGAGTCGTCGGCTCATCTCAACGTCCAGCTTTCTCCAAGATGCACCTGTGAACTGAGGCAGAAAGATGCCACGCACCAAGCAGAACAACCCGAAAAATTTAAAAGGTGAGTCTGGACCTTTTTTTTTTAAAGCACTTCCTGTCACTTGATTTTTGGATTTTGAGTCTCAGCTGCCTCTTTTGACCACAAAGCAGTTAGATCACTATGTGTTTTTGGCCTGAGACGTATTATTTGACTCAAAATAGTCGTTTTTTCCTTCGTACTTGGACTGAGGAAGTTTTGGATGAGAGCAGGTGGTCTTCTGTCTCTGTCAGGTTGTTTTTGCAGTAACTACAGTCATGGTGATTCGATGAAATACTGAAAATTACTTCATGTTCGGCTGTACCAGTACAGCTTCTCATCGTTTCTCTGTTGTCTCTGGCTGCGACAGCTTTGAGATGGTGAAATAAGTTTGTTGTGTTGCCTCCATTTGCTGCTGTCGTCCTCTTACATACATTATTACATCCTGATGCAGCAGCTGTGAGCTCAAATACAACTTTGGTTTGAATGTAGTACGACTGTGTAAAAACAGGTGGCATCAAACAAGGTGTAAAGGTTAGAAAAATGGAAGCAGGAAGTTGTTCTTTAGTATTTACTCCGATGGCTTGTGACAGATTGAATTGTTTTACATTTTTGATGATCTGAACTGTTGAGGTATTGACCACGTTCAAGTTGAGAAGTTGGAAAAACATGGACGCTTGTAGGAAAGCCTTTGTTGTTGTTGCTCTTTCGGAGTATCAAAACAAAATCAAAATCAGAGGAGGATAAAAGGCGAGAAGAAATCTTTGCATATTTCATTGTGTAAAAAAAAAGGTTTTGATTACGTTTAATTTGTTATTCCGGTACCAAAACAGAAACCTGATATAAACAGTAAAATTAGCAGTGTTCACTTCTGTTGATGCGAGTGGCAGCCATCTTGAATTCTTATATCGGGTTTGGTGGGATTTCTTCGAATTTCAGGGAGCGTTCCAGTTGAAACTTCCGACTAGGAACTCAGAATTTCTTCTCAACTGGAATGTACCATTAGACAGTCACTGGCGATTAATTAAGATAGTGTGGATCTCCAATAATGACACTGTATGATACGTAAACTGGTCGACGTATCAAATGGGCTCAAATGTAAGACTATATCGTTTTCTTTCAATTAGGTTTGTTGTCAAAGTGGAGAGAGAGCACCAGGGGTTGTTTGTAGCTTAAAGGTTGCTAAGCTAGCGAGTGTTTTCAAGTCCTTTTAGAGTGCAGTTCAATCTGCAGCATTTTCTGAAGGATTGTGTGATGTGTTTTGCTGCCTCGGAGGAATAAATTCGTGACGACTGATGACTCTGGTCGCTTCCAACAGTCTGACAGGAAAGGAAGAAATGTAATTCTTGGCGACAAAGCTTCAATTCCTGTCAACTTAGTTAAGATAAAGCGCAGGTGGAGATGGTGCAGCTGAAAAAGAGTTGATTCTGGCTTTTATTTGTCTTTATAAATGCATGTAGAGGCTGTGGCTGCATGGTTCGCCACTGATCTCCCTCAGCGGCTGCAATGTGGTCATACAGTGGCTGTAGTCTCTCGTGAGGTGTCAAACGCAGATGTGAATTTCAACCAATATTTGTTTTTTATGAATGTGTGTGAGAAAACAGGCCAGTCTGAGATGAAGCGAGGTGAATCTTTAACGATCCTCCTGCAGCAGCAAATCAACAGAAACGCAACAAAACGCATCAGAAGCACACACTGAATGAAACAGGGCTGACAGCATATCGAAGCATATTGAAGTTACAGCGTCTTTCCATGCTAATGCAGATCACCAATTGGCTTGAGGGATTTCGTGTTATGTTGAGAAATGACAGATTTACGTGTCAACAGACGTTTGCAGTTCACAGATCTCTGAATTTTGCAGCGATACATGCTGGGTGTGAAAATGTGCATCACTGCCATTTCCCCAGCAGTCGATCCACAGAGCAGATTTCCTCATGTCTGTGAGGAGCCAGCCAGAGTCCCTCTGTTTATTTATCATATAAACACTTCCTGTGCGCTGTTTTTTTTCCTTTTTCATTGAGCTTACTTGGCCAAACAACATAAATAATTAAGTTTTAGAACAGTACATTACATTGCCCAACAGAGGACGAGAGAAACGGCGGCCAAATGATACTTGATTCTATTTTTAATGGTGACTGTTCCCTTGTTTCTCGTGGAGCAGATAAACAGCTCTGCAGCTGCTGCAGTGATTTGGGATTTTTTTATTTGAGGGTTAAAAAAATCTAGATGAGACAAGAGCATAATTGGCAGTAATTTGATTGGGATGGATGATGCTTAATTCAGGGGAGAAACTTTAGAATGTGGAGGGTCTTTGTAGTCGTTTGTGTCTCTTCTCGGTTGTTTCACATATCTTGGTACCGGATCGTCTCTTTAACGTTGTTTTGTCTTTCTTTGATGTTGATTGCATCTCTGTAATAATTTTTCATCTGTTTGTGGCCCGGTTTCTGTCTCTGTGATGTTGTTTTGTGTCTCTTTTGTCCTTGTTTTGCATCTGTTACTTCTCTTTGTTGTGCTTTTGCATTTCTTTCTGGTTGTTCTTCATCTCTTTGTGGCTGTTTGGTGTCTTTTCGCACTCATTTTCTCTCTTTGACATTTTTCATTTGTTTGTGGTCATTTTGTGTCTCTGTGATGTTGGTTTACGTCTCTTTGTGCTTGTTTTGCATGTTACTTCTTTTCGTTGTGTTTTTGTGTGTCTTTGTTGTTATCCTGCATCCCGCATCTGGTGTTTCTTTATGGTCATTTTGTGTCTCTTTTTGTCCTTGTTGTGCATATCTTTGCAATTATTTAGCTCATTTTGCATTTGTTGCTTCTCTTTGTTGTGCTTTTGTGTGTCTTTTTCACATCTCTTTATCTCTTCAATGTTATTTTGCGTCTCTTTGTGGCTTTTTTGTTTCTTTTTAAATGTCGTTTTGCATCTCTGGTCATTTTGTGTCTCTGTAATGGTGTTTTGTGTATCTTTGTGGCTGTTTTGTGTCTCTTTGACATTGTTTTGCATCTCTGTGTTGCTTTTTTGTGTCTTTATGTGGTCAGTTTGTGTCTGTTTGACGTTGGTTTGCATCTCTATGTGGCTTTTTGTGTCTCTGGTCATTTTGTATTTCTTTCGTAATGTTTTCTTGTGTCTCTTTGTGGCTGTTTTGTCTCTCTCTCTTCTCATTTTGACGTTGTTTGTGGTCATTTGATCGACTTTCCATTAAGAGATGTTTACAGTCACTTCCTGCAGAGGCCTCCTGTCAGTGTGTGTTAGACGTGTGAACTAACGTGCCTTCCCCTGGTTCTGGTGAAATCTCTGTGTGTTGTGGGGACTACCCAGCTCACTTCCTCATCCTCCGATAACTTGTTGAGACACTTGTTTGGCGTCTTGTTGTGCCTTTTGACCCAGTTCATCACCTCTCCTCCCCGGTCCCTGCACTCAAGGCATTTCCTTCATCAGACAGGAAATGCTAATTGCATGGCATGCTATCACATGCTTAAACGCTGCTGTGGAGAATGTCTTTTCCTGGAAACCCTCCTCATGCTGCCCTAAAGCCATCACATGATGACGTTTCATGCCCGAGATTAGCTTTAAAAACACTCTGCTCGAAGCGAAACGAGCCTTTAACACAATGTTTTCTTTGCTTAACAACACAGCAGTGATTAAACTTAGCACAGATGCAAAGGTGGTATTTAATTTAGTCGTCTGAGTTTTGGCTGCGTGATGGGAAGCCTCTTCTCGGGTCTTTTCTGCCTTGGAGGCTTGGCAGTGGTTTGACTCTGGTATAAAAAAGAAACCACACCAACACTTTCCCTCCTAGTCGGCTGAAATCTGACTTGACACACTTCGTCCTGTCGGGGAAGGGGGGACCTGACCAGCCTGACCTGACTGCACCGCTGACACCTGTCAGGTGAATTTAAGGTGGTATGCTGCTGTTGACGGTCACTGTGAGAGTGGAAAGAGGCATTAGTTAGTGGTGGTGTTGCATTAGATAGAACAGAGGTTTTTCCTGGTTAAATCATGTGTTTTATGCTTTCTAAAGTTGAGTGTAGGCACATCGTATAAGCACAAGGCTTCTTCCCTCCTGTCACTTTATATTTATTCCTGTTGTCTGGTTGTTCGTTGTTGTTGTTTAGGCTACATACAAATAAAAAACTAAATCACTAACGTGGCACCGTTGATATCTGCTGTAATTTAGTTTAACAAACTAATAAAACAACTGATCTACTACAACTAACTTTTTTTTTTCATTATCAATCAGTTAATCATTTTGTCTTTTATAATCTCCCACAGGCCCAATCAAAGGTATTCATACGTCTAGTTTTGCCTGAACAACAATTTAAAACCCCCAAAATATTCACTTAACTATCATGTGTGGCAAAGAAAAGCATAAAATCCTCATTTCTGCTTTAGAAATCATTTAAATTATGAATCAATTATCAAAATGGCTGCAGATTAAATGGAGTAATTGATTAATCCACTAATGATTTCAGCTCTAGATGTCTTGAGTGGTGCTCATAGTCACCATGTTCTGTTGTTACTGTGACAGAGAGGTGGTAGTTCAACTGGGGCTGCAATTTAATATTATTTTCATTATTGATTATCTGCCATTTATTTGATTAGTCTCGATTAATCTATTGAACATCACGTCTTCAAATGTTCTGACTGAAAGTCACAGATATGTGATTTATGCCAAAGAAAAGCAGGACACCTTCTCATTTCAGAGGCTGGAATTAGCGTTGTTTTACTATTCTTTGCTTGAAACGTGACTGAAATGATTAAATGATCACAATCGTTGCAGATTAATCGATTAATTGACTGGTTGTTTCAGCTCTAAACTCAACACTGCAGTCACGTTTGCAGGTCTGGACTGTGTGAAATTAGGGCGACAGAATATTCAAAACAGGGCTGGGTGATGGGTGATCAATACTGTGACATTTTCCAAAATCAATATAAATCATGATCAGCAAATATAAGTAAAATAAATTTAAGTAATAATCTAACTGATGTTCAACGGGGGAATAAAGCACTACACAACCACCAACTCTTTATATGTGTAAAACAAAGACTAATATGTGACGATTAGATAAAATTATTCAGTGCAAACATCACAGTGATCCTGCTTAACGTTTATAAACCACAATTGTTGTAGATTGTACATGTGTATCTAATAAACTGGTAACTCAGTGTGAAACTGTAGAGATGAATTAAAAAGTGAACTGATGAAAACAAACAGCAGAGAGGAAGGAACTGAGAGTCTGATTTGTTTGTGATGAATCTCTGGGTTACTCCGGGAGAACATTCCTGGCTGTATTTTTATCAGAATCATAATAAACCATCACACACTGTAAACACAATAACAGAGGGATCGTCCGCGGGTTTAAGCTGCGTACTTTTGTTGTTCTCTGACCCCCCCCCCTTTCTTTTTTCTTTTTTCTCTCTCCTGAGACATAAGGAGAGGAAACCCTGCTCTCAGGTGCTCAATGAATCCTTTCCCCTCGAGGGACAGTTGTGAGATTCATTCATGAAACCTGACAGCTCGTTAAAATAAAAGAACACTCACTCATATCTTACTTTTACAAACATTTTGTAATCTTTAATGCCTCTTGCACAAGCCTCCAAATGCTTTCTAACCCTGCTGTGTCAGGTTATAAAGTGCTGCAGTGTGTGTGTGTGTGTGTGTGTGTGAGGAATGATCCTATGACGCAGTTTGTGGGCAACAATGCAGGAAGTTAGGAACTCTTGTCCCCCGTCCTCTTGAGTCTTTGTTTACTTTTGTCAAACAGCTGGTCTCTAAGCAGCTCAGGAGGGATACACAGCGGCTTCCCCCTTCGCTCAGACGCACTCGGTATCTGTGGACATCAGCAGAAACACATAATAGCAATATAACTGTCACTGCTGAGGCCTGTCACCGAGGGGAGGCGGCGGCCAGTTGTGCAAAAAATACTGTACTGATTTGCACTAAACTCTGTAGAGAGATGGGGCATTTGTCAGGGAAGAAACCTCTTGATTTTGGTGCAGATTCAGTTAAAAGGAGGTGGATATGACAAATAAATCATTTATGATATTAGACTGCTTCCTTTTTCCTTTTATTTTTCTATTATAAGAGCCAGACAGACGTGTGTAGGATTGTTTGGCCTTGGCAGAGCTCTGTATTTGAGTTATTTATTTTTATTTACTGTCCTCTTACACTCCACTCTCCTGGTCCCTGTCACCCACCTATAGACCTGTCTTTTTAATATTATTAGGTGGTTTCCTTTATTCTGCAGCAGCTTCCTGTTGTGATTTGTCTGTCAGTATTCAGACTTCCTAACACATACAGTTGGAAAAGACCGTTTTACTCAAACTAAATAGTGTAAAAGTTCAAGTCCACCCTCTTTATTTTCTGTCATTAAAATGTTTCTCACTGATTGAAAGTGAGACTAAAGATGTGTTGCATTCAGGGCCCCCTAACCACGTTACTGGGCGTGCTTTACACCTATGAAAGCCCACAGAATTTCACTGGGGTTTCCATTTAAGTAGAAAACAAGGTCTGTGGTTTACGTAGCTTAAAAACACATTCACGTTATTTTCCACATACAAATTACAGTTTTCAAACTGCACAATTTTAGCTTGTATTTACAGAATGTCAATAATATGTGAGGGTGAAATATAGGAGAAAAAAAGAGCATGAAAAGATGTCGCTGCTGGATCCAGTCCTGCAATAAAGTGTAACAAAACTCCTTTTAAATACAGCGATTTACTCCAGAAATTAAAGTTGTTTAGTTGTTTATTTAAGGGAAATGTTTTTAAAAATAGCTGGAAGTGATTTCTGTTGGCATAATATTTTTTGAAAGTCGGCAGCTGTAAGATTTTGCTCCCATTAACACGAAAAAAGGCGAGAAGAGAAAAAAGTGTAAAAATTTTTTTCCAATGAAGGTTGTGTTGTTAACACCCCGAGTGACAAGAAGGTAAGAAATATTCATGATTTAATTATTTATTTTAAGATACCTACATCTAGAAAATCTCAACTGAAAACCACGATGTATAGAGACTCGTGCTCTAACATGAAGCAGAACACATCGATACTCACTGATGATGAGCAGAATAAAACCTCTTTTTAATGCATTTCTCTTTAGTGAAGTCTTTAACTGCGTGTACACCTTCTACAAAAATCTACATGTTAATAATAAGTGTGTTGTCATGAAATTAATAAGAATATAGAGTATGCATCAAGTTTAAATAGAGCCCCTGGTTGTGCTTGAAGTAAGAGAATAGTCATAAGTCATATTTCTGAATTATAGGTGACATCCAGAGACTCTAACATTACGTGGTTTGTCCTGGGTGGTCGGTTTTTTTTTTTTAGATCTGGTGAAGAAGAGCAGCCGCAAATTGTCCTTTTCATCCTCTGTAATGGCGCCGGCACAGAGGGCGGTCAGCAGTAAAAAAAAAAGTTCTAGTGATGAAGGAACAACCTCGGCCATCTTTAACACAGGTGAAGGCAGGTGTCCGTCCAGACCAGAAACACAAACGTTTTCAAGTAAAAAAGAAATATTTAAAAAGCACTTTCATTTAGAAATTTCAGTGGTTCTTGAACTGGATCCGTTCAAGGTTCTTGGAGCGATCCGGTGAACCAGCTCGTGTTTCCACCAGTTTTGAGCAGAACCACGCTAATCATGTCTTTAATGGAGGATGTGTTTTTATTTTTTATTTCAGCTTTATTTAACTAGCAGAGTCCCACCAAGATGAAGAATCTCTTTAAAGGGAGACAGGCAGCAAATAAACAAAGTTGCAGACAGAGAACACAACAAAAGACAAACTCAAGAAAAAACAGGAACAAGGAAGCCACATTTCAAAGTTTCAGCTCTGTAACCAGGTAAATTAAAAACATTATTCACTAAGCTTCAGGTCCTTGTTTGCACATTTGCAGAAAACACAAAGACCTTTTTTTCCAGTTTCTGTACAGAAAGCACAGAGAGTATTGTCGAGCACTTTTCTGTGTGACACAGACACATTAACATGGGAGCAGGCCCAGAGTTGCCTCATATATAAAGGAGTACCAATGACGTGAGTACCTGAGAGTAGAAATGCGTAATGGTGGATTGCACTGATTACCTGCTGTTATTATTTATTTATTTTTTTGGTTGAAATGGTTCAAATTTAGGTGCATGAACTGGAACTGAACCGGTTCCATGTCGGTGGAAAAGTGGCATTTGAGTTGTTTCTAGTTAAAACTGCTTCAGTTTGTATGTTTTCCCACTAATACCATTTCTGTAAATATGTGTTGTGCTTTTAAAGAGTTAGTAAAGTCATTCTGGATTCCACTTGTGCTGCTTTTCATCGCTGCGGCCATTTTAAAACGGATCGGAACTGAAAACTGTGACCCGAAGTTAAAACACACAGATTTAGAAATGAGTGCAGTTTATTAAATGTCCTGACAATGTTCACTTTTACGCTCTCTTCGTGCATGTGGTCAGTTTTTCCTCATCCAGACGACACCCTCTCTCCCTGTGTCTGTCATCCGTCTCCTGCTCCTTGAGGTGCCCCTGAAAATGCCCAGACTTGTTAGCGACACCAGTGTTTATAGAACTGACTCTGCATTCCTCTTGTCTTATAAAAATGGCTCAGAACCCCCCCCCCCCCCTTATTTAAGTGGAGAACATGCTGCGTGATAAATGGTGAACAACTGCAGTGAAAGGACAGGGTACTTTAACAAGGTGGAAAATGTTTACCCTATAAAGCCGATGCAGGGAGACTGAGATGGAGTTTCCCATCCATCCCGACATCCCTCACCGAGCTGATGTTTCCGCACAGAAGTAGAGTTTGTGTATCTTATTACACTAACCTGATTAATGTTTATGAGTGTAATTTGTAAGGACGGTGGATTTATTTTGCCTTACGCAGGTGCAAAATTGTTTTCAGGAGCCAAAAATCTGAGAGGATGAAGTCAGTTAGGATCTCGTGGTGATTTTTGCCGCCTCAGTAATTTGCAACAAACTGAACTGACAGCAGTTTCCTGTCAATGATCAACCGTGCATATGACCCCCGGCCGCTGATTGTGGTTAAATATGCAGGGTCAGAATCAGCACTATCCTTCTTGTTTGATGCTTTAAAGCTACAGCACAAGTCTGGCTTTTCTGGCCTTGACTGGTGTCTCATAATGAAGGTCAGAGAGGTTTGTGATGCCTCTTCATGCCCTGGCCTTGTGCTTTGTGTCAGACCTAATCTCCAAATCCCCCTTATTTATGAGACCGTGGTTTGGGGTCACAACACTGCTTCAGCGACTGCTCTGAACTGTACAAAGCTGAATGTAAGTGATGAGCTCTTCAGTCAAGTTGAAATCTGAGAAATTGTCTGTGTTTCTTTTGTCTGGTGTAACAGTTTTAGTGTGTAGAGGTTTTAAGTTCCAGTTTCACTTTGGATGTCCATAGAAATGTAACAAAATGTTGAAAGTTATAAACAGACATGTCATAAAAACAGTAAATACAGTAACGCATGCTGTGTGAGCTCAGGAAAAGGAGAACTAAACAATGTTTTATGGAAACTTTTCCGGGCTTCATGGAGCTATAACAGCGTTTTAACTTACAGTAAAACAGAGGTGAACTGTTGAGGCTGCCGGAAGAAAGACTGAGCAAAAAGATCTTTAACTGGGATTGTGCACACAGCTATCCTTTGCTGCAGGAGGTTGAGACAGTATTCTAAATGTTTTATTTTAATTTCATCTCTAGGAATAACCTACAGCGAAAGTAGGGCTGAAAAATTCCATGAATTTTCAAAGTTGGAAACTGGAGTAGACTGGAAAATTGCAGGTCTGTCTATAATAGGGAACTTAAATGTAGTTGAAAGTAAAAACATTTTACAGCATAATCTTTAAAACAACCAGATTTAAAACAAATTTAGTTGAATTTCTCCCCTGCACTGGTTATTCCTCCATCACATGCACGGATAATTTCTAGAGTCCAGCTCACTACAGCTACATCTGAGCCCACAGACCATATCCTGTCAACTCAGTTTGGATCAGATAAGTTTAACGAGCAAAAAATAAATAAAAATGTGTTTATACAGTAGCTAGCTCAATGTAAGCTAGCTGACACCATGTTTATATTTTTTAAATTTGTATTAGTGGTTTGCAGCAGGTCTGCTTATGACAAAACAAAATTACAAAATTTTTATTTTAATTTGTAATTCAATATTTCCAGAAGTCCTCAGTTTAACTTCCCATGGAAAGTTTCTGGAAATTTACTTGACATTTTCTGCCCCTTTGCAACCCTAAGTGTAACATAAATACAATTAAACAAAAACTTAAGTTTATACAGAAGACTGGAAACAACAAATTTATATGAAGCCAAAGCTTAGAAATTATGTTCAAATGAAAGATAATTACTGTACAGACCAACATATAACATTTACAGAGAATGCAAAGAACCGGTACCTTATCTCTGGCAGATGAGGTGAACAGATATAAATGAACACCAGAAGAGCAGCGTTGTGTGTGTGAATTTCATTTTGTATTTTATTGCCCTCTGTATTCAGATTTAAGAAAAAGCTTGTTTGGTTCAAGGTTCTAGTGAAGACCCCTGATTTGCTCTGGTTGTTTTGATATGTTGGCATTTTAATGTGTAAACCTTTGCTTTGGTGAGGTTTACAGAAGATGTTTGTCAGCTGAGACAAAGGACTCTGTATCCAGTGTGACAGCTGAACTTGGGGAAGTGTCCATTTTGATTTGTCATGTAGCCATCATCGTTACTGTGAAGTATCTTGTAATCAGTTACACAGTTGCTTCTGTAAATGCCTGAGAGGTGCAGAGAAAGAGTTAACATCCTGTCCTCGGCGAATGGATTTTTACATGTTGTGTCATGCTTAGGCAGCCAAACCAGTGTTTCCGTACAGTCCCTTAAAATTACAGTGTGTGTGAATGCAGCGAGATTCACACAAAGGGAACTTCTCTCCCAGAGGCAGGAATAAACCGGGGTTTTAGCAACAGTAACTACAACAGACAGGCTGAAACTGGTTCAGGGATGTCTGTTAAACTCGGTGGTAACCTCAGAGAAGCTTTCACTTTGACACAGCCTGGGACAGGGAGGGGAGGAATTTTTATGGTCATATTTTGTGTGAATGGAATTGAATATGGGTGGCTCACTTTGCCATCCTGAAATGTGGGTTAATGTCTATTCCTTCTTTTTTGAAAGCGTGTACTTTAGTGCTTTTGCAAATGATGGGAAATGTGTTTATCAGAGACCAGGAGCTTGCACCCTTTTTCCATTTTCTGTGAACTGTTAATCATGAGGTGCATCTAAAAAACTGCAGTGTGGTTTGTTTTTTTTTTGCTAAGCAGAGGGCGGTCGCTCCCTGACAAATCAGCCCTCAGGGGGGTAACTACACCACAAGTAGGGGAACCTCCCCAACACCTGGCAACATCTGGTTCTGAGGGAAACCAATTTGTCAGTCGGCTCATTTGTGAGGGTTTCAGATGGCAGCCCGTCTGTGTAATTATCATTATTATTATTTTATTACTGGACATTTTTAAAGGTTGAGGTTTGGTTGTGAAGTCACTCGAGTATGAATCAATTGAGATATATTTGCAACTTGATTGGAAGTTGCCCACACTTTAAACATTTTAATCAGATGCTGAAATCAAACAGCACACCTGGTATTAGCTGGGAATCAGAGCTGCAACAGTTGAGCGATTAAATTCATCAACTGACAATTCACTGGCAACTATTTTAATCATTGATTTATCATTTTAAGTCAATTTTCATTCAAAATTACCAAAGTTTTGTCTCAAATTTGCTGCTTTTCCTTCCCTCACTTTATAATTAATTAAATATTGTTGGATTTTGGACCGTTGGCTGGACAAACCATAAGATTTGGTGACAAATGTGAACTGTTTTCTGTTCTATAGATCAAAGGATTAATCAAATAACCGATCAAATAATCGTCAGACCAATCGATAAAGAAAGTACTGTCAGTTGCAGCCCTGAGGAGTGTAGTGTTCATGTATTTTTCTTTACTAACAGTAGCACTGACAGAGTTTTTCCTCTTCATCCTGGACATGTTATGATCAGTTTGGTTCTGTCAGTTTCTCTTTCATTTCTCAGAGTGAGAATATCTTGTGTTTCCTCTCGTGTGTGCTGACATTTGCCCTGTGTCAAACCAAACACCTCATTTGGAAGAATCTTCTTGTCCTGATGAGGCTCTTTTAATTATTGCACTGGAAAGGTCAAACAGTTGAGCCTATATATGACTGTAATTGAGTGAATGTAGGCCTTTGTCTCCGTCTAAATTCATTTAATACCCATTTGATTAGTGTTTTTTTTTTTTAAGTTTTAGTTCACAGATGCTTGAGATGTGATATTACGTGGTCAAAAATCAGCACTGCAGTGTTTCATTATCGAATTAATCTATGAAAATTATGAAAAATGTCATCACCAGCTCCTAAAAAAAAAAGCAAAAGCAGACGTTTTCTAATTGCTTGTTTTGCTCGACCAACATTGGAAGACAAAGAAAAGTTAAATCCTAAAGTTAAGGAGCTGGTGTTTCCGATCACAGTCCAGCCCTGTTCAGACCCTCTCAGCTGGGTCGTGTAACCGCCCACAAAGAACTTTTGAAATCAGGTCTGTGGTCGTGTTGCAGCAGCTTGGTGATGCAGATTTTTTTTTTTTTAATTCAGTGTGTTCTGTTGAAGTCCCACTTTAGCCTTTCTTCCTCCCACCTCACCTAAAAACCATTTGCTGCGTGCAGACTCTCAGTTTGAATGTCTGTCAAACTCTTGCCTGTTTATGAGACGTTGGTGACTAATACCACAGCTAACACCACCCACCTGGCTCCGTGCAGAAAAGGTCTCTCGCGTGCACGCGGCCGAATTGCGCCAGCGTTTGTGTGCTGCCTCCTTCGTTCGTCAAAGCCGTGCACCCTCCCGTCGCCTGTGCCGCGAGCGTCGCTCTGTGGAGACAAAATGTTCTGTGAGTGATCAAGGCATCGTTCATTAACAGCCTGCCAACCTCAGACGTCCACAGCTGAGGGCAGGTGTGTGTTGTGTCTGTCACCGTCAAAAACCCACTGCCGCCCACTCTGCCATTTACGTACGACCCCCTGAAGACAGATGACCTGCCTGTTTACGGCTTCGAGTTGGTGGAGGGGGGTCAGAAACAAGGACCACTGCCCAATCAGTCAAATTATTGGGCTTAAACTTTTCAAACTGAAGCAGTAGTGAAGGGCTCAGGCAGGCCGAGTTAAATTGGAGCTAACGAACGGTGACCTTCTTCCACACACAAACACACCTTTTCCCTCCACAGGTGCGCTTGTGCGGCCTCCGAGCCACTTCCTGGAAACTTTGGTTGAGCAGCATTGATGTTGGCAACTCAGAAAGGTGAGCGTTGGCGTCGGGAGATGGGAACGATGAAGGAGCGAGAGGAGGGAGTGGAGGGGAACAAGGGTGGGGGCCAGCAGGATTTGCCTCTGCTCACGTCAGCGCAGAGACCCAGAATAGTGGAAGAAATTCTCCCTGCGGTGGTGAAATAGGACCGACGTCGGGGCTGGATGTCACATTATTCTGGAGACGTGCTCATGACACATTGAGGGGGCGGAGAGCTCGTATGCACACTGAGGATATATGTCATCTGCAGAGAAATGCCCCAACAAAACCTGCCTCTGTTAGACGGGGGCTGCTCATTCCCGGGGGGGTCTTTTTTTTTTAATGAGTGTGGGGGAAAATGTGACGCAAGTTAAGCTGCTGGAGTTAGAGGTAAAAAAATAAATAAATAAACAGGTGAAAAGCTTTGGAAAAACTGCTCAAATTAAAAAAAGAAGCAAACATCGGCCAGCCGGAAACCCTTAAAAGGGTGGATGTGTGGGGGCGCTTTTCTGTGTGTGTGTGCAGCTGTATGTGTGTGTCTATGCAGAGCTGGCAATGCTTAATGGTTTGCACAAGCAAAGCCCAATGTAGGGGTTGCCAGGGAAACAGAGCAGCATGAGTCTCGGTCTGCAGGTGTTGTGCCTTGTGTCCTACTGCTGGAACCTCCTACGAATGTGGAGGGGGAGAGAGGGGGGAGAGGAGGGGGGGAGGGGGGGTAAGGAGACAAAGGAGGGCAGAGGAGGGTAGAAACGCTCAGGGAAAAACTGGTAGAAGCAGAGTAACAAGCAGGGAAAGTTAGGATTATTATGATGTAACGTCAGCGGAGGTGAAGAGCTTACTCAAGTCTCTGGTCAATAATCAGGTGATCATATGGACACTGAAGCAGGTTTTGCTTGCTGTGATCATCCCTTACGTTCATCCTAGTCATGCGAAGATTTCTTAATTCAATTAAAGTGAGAACAAAATTCACAAATTCTCCCAAAGTTAAGTGTTTTTTTGCGTTCCCCATTGAGCTGCAAAAGAAGAGATATTGAACTAAAAAGGCTTTAACTTTGACAAAAATCCACTTGATTAAATTAATCTTGGTGGCTAAAGCCTCGTATTAGCTTCAGATAAACTTCTGAATATGTTTTTGTACAGCACTGAGGTGGCTGAGAGGGCTCAATGCACTGCAACTTGAGAAAACACATGCAAATAGACAAGATACAAACAAATTAAGAAAACCTCTAACACGTGCACTGCTTATACACACAACAAAACCAGAAAATCACTACAAATCCTGTAGAAACATTCTATTATTTAGTATTAGATTTATTGATTAAAACAGTGATGGTTAGAGCAGATGGTTGCTAATCTACTGCTGCTTCAACCAGATAGTTTGTTTGTGTTATCATGTGGTACTGTTACTTATGTAAAGGATCTGAATACTTCTTACACCACTGAAATCACACAGTAACACAAACAAACTAACTGATGGAGGCAGCTGTATTCCAGCTCCTGTGTTCTGCTCGGTAAAATCACTGCTTTTGTCAATGGAGTCTGGTAGTGATATACAGCGTAAACAAAAATCTTACTCTTAAATAAAAAAGTCTGTCTTTGAAGGAAGCTTATCCATAATGTTGTCAGACACCCATAATAACAATCTGAGCCTGTCAGATAAGCACGTGGATGGACATGAATGTGTCCCTATCAGCCATTTACACCCAAAAACACGAGACAATAAGGCCAAAAATAAATTGTCCTTTAATTAGAGGGCCTCTGCAGGTGACTGTAACCAAAGTCACACTCATGCTGTCAGAGGAGGGAAGAAGGAAAAAGTAGGAGGAGAGCGGCAACAATACCGTCAATTCAGCCTCGGGTATCTGGCAGAGCGCGGGGCTGTGAGGTTTGAGGTTTTTGACGGAGAACTGGGCGGAGGCGGCTGCATAACTATTCACTGATTGTGTGGATGTCGGTTTAAGTTCTGGTGGGGAAAGCCGCTGCTGTTTCTCCCTTCTATCCGGAGGTACATTCACTGTAAATCCCCCCCTCCTCTTCCTACCTCTTCCTCCCTCTTCTCCTCGTCACCATTTTTCCAGTCAGGGTTCGTCTGGTCCGGGTCAGATCATGCATTGATTCATAAGGCAGTTTGAAGAGCTGCTGACTCCTGACTTCCCTTTATATGTGTTTATGAACTCATCCACTCTGCTGTTGGTATTAATGGGAGCGGTTTGCAGCAGCAACATAATAGCTCAGTGGGTAATTAATTCGATGTCAGCGCCTTCATTCTGCAGACGTTTGTACATCTGGGACGTTTTCTACAGTGATTACACATATTACAGTGAATTGAAGTCTCCACTCAGCCTTCAGGAGACCTCGTCCTTGACTCAGAGCGACAGGTCCTCGGCTGCTGTGCCCACCAGATGTTGAGGTTGAGGAGAGAGAGAGCAGGTGGGCAGACGAGTGAGAAGGCACGAGGGTTGTCTGTGTGGTTTCCTTAAGGTCAGGCTGTGGGCTGTATTTATCAACACTGACACTTGCTGTTTCTCTGCTGCGTGGGACGTCTGCCATCATCATCGCTGCTGCTGCCACCGGGCCAATCAGAGCGCAGCTGTGTGGTCGTGTGCTTCTCGAGAGTCACATGCATCAGGCAGAGGAATGACTAACTAGCCCAGGCCCTCCTCGTGGGAACGTTAGCTGCTGCGCTGCTTACAGGCGACAAAACGAACCCCAACAACACATTAAAAAAAAAAAAATCTGTCAGAAGATATGTCAGTTTGCTTTCCTAAAAATCTCCACACAACAATTCTCTGCTCCATTAGAGATTATCCTGTCGCCTCGCCTCACTGGTCTCACTGAAAGTGAAGAAGCTCAGAGGGAACATATTAAGGTTTTGCATTTAGCAGCACAACAACAAGCAATTTAAAGTGATCAGAGAAGATTGCAGCAATCCTTTAGTGGTGTGCAGAGAAGGATATTCTGTGTTTGTTGATACAGCACTGCTGAGACAATAATCATCAGATGTTAAATGTTAAAACAAGATATCAGTTAGTTCGATTTTTTTTCTTCTTTGGGCAGAATAAGACTAGTTATTTCCCCCTGCTTCCAGTCTTAATGCTAAGCTAAGCTAACCACACCCAGCTCCATATTTACCCTACACTTTCAAGCTAAGTCTGCATTTGCGTTAGAAAATGTCTCTAGCCTGCAGAGGCCTGAATGTGAATGTTATGTGGCGAAAAAGCAACTGAAAGTTTTTTTCCTGAGGGAGTTTCTGAGATTTTTCTGAGCTTTCTTTATGTGAATAAAGGCATCAGTCAATCATTCACACAGCTCTGGGTCAGTAGGATCCTGGTAGCTGGTCCTGTGCCTCCTCAGATGCGGCACTAGCATCCTCAGCAGTACCTCAAACTTGTTGCAACAACATCCCAAAATATGTCCAGAACCAGCTGCAGTAGAGCCTCTCAGCTCCTGTGTATTCGCATGTTTGGAGCTGGAGCTGAGTTTGCATCATGTTTTGAATCTGTGGCGTTCATTTTTAGAGTTATTGATCATACATTGTACACAGATCTAAGTTACTGTAGATATGTGTTCTCTGATGCTGCACAGGTTCCTTAAATTATCAAATAATCTGCCACTTGCTTTCTTGATTAATCATTTAGTCTTTGAAATGTCCGTCACAGTTTCCTAAAGCCTGAGGTAATGTCATTTAACTGCTTGCTTTGTCTGACCAACAGTGCGAAACCCAAAATATTCCGCTTATTATTAGAGAAGCTGGAAGAAAACCAGCAAATACTCACATCTGCGAAGCTGGAATCAGTTATTTTTTTAGGCTTTTTTTAAACAACAATGCTCTTAATCTGTTTTTTTTTTAAATGGCTGCAGATTTATTTAGTGTGTTGTTTAATCAACTAATTGTTTAAGCTCTAGTGTTTTTATTCGACAAAAGAAGTTTTCAAGTGTTATAAGAACTCAGAAAATACCGCGTGAAATTAGTAAAAGAAAGGTCTGGATGGTGTCCTCGTTTTCCTGGTCTGTGAGTTTAACATACGTTCATGTAAAGGTTCAGTCAGCAGAAAGCAGGATGCTGAATAATGGAGCTGAGAGCAATATAACTCCAGACTGTGGGTGTTTTACAGGAATCAGTGGACCCTTCGCATGTCAGCAAACAAGTTCCCTCTGTAGGGCCTCTTAAAAAAAAAAACAACCAAAAAAAAAAAAACAGGGGCCCCAACTCATATTACGAAGTCCCTGCCTGTTCATTCATAAACTCGGCTCTTTGTTTTCCTCGCTGCTTGTGTAGGCCAGTCGCCATCAGCAGGAAATATGTTGTTTCATCTGTGCGGTTTGTGTGTTTGTAAGATATTGACTGAGCGAGGAGGCGGAGGAGGAGGGAGTGGGAGGAAGGAAGTGAGTGTTGTATGCACTGAAGTGTCTGTCAGGGGGGAGGGAGGGAGGAAGAAGGGGAGAAGAGGGGGGGTGGTTTGTCCATGGCTGCCCCAGACCCAGTGGATTCCAACGGGTCGATGGTAAAAGATTGAAAGTTCCCAAACAAGTGAGTGAGTCATGAGGAGGACTGAGCAGAGGTCAGAGAGGTTAGGTCAATATTTTCAATACACACACACACACACACACACAGACACACACATAGACAGACACACAGGCTGACGGACAGTGCTGTACACACACATATTTAGAGCGAGGTCAGGAGGTCGTCGGTCGAGCTCGGCTCTGTGCAGGAGGCAGGTGTGACAGGTGGTGGTCAGGTGTTAGAGGTTGACACATTGTCTTCGTCTTGAATCTACAGGCCTTAAAAAGTCTTAAAATGCATTGAAAAGCCTTGGAAGGTTTTAAAGAGTTTTAAACTAACTGGTTGCGATCGGTGTTACAGCTGATCCGGGCATATTTTTGATTGATCACATTGGCTAAAATAAAGCCAATCAAAATCCAGTTCTGCTGTGTTTTATCCACATGCAAAACATTCAGGTAGCAGCTTCTCACATGACTTTTTCAACTAACCAATTACTCATTAAGGCAACATTATGTAACTGTTTTACCTTAAAATAACAACTGCAGAATAATTTTGATCGTTTTGTTTTCTGTGCATGAAAACCTGTGGTGAATTTAAGTCTGTGAAATTTCAAAGTACAACCATTAAATGTCACAGAACCGAACGTGATGTCTTCAAATGTCATGTGTTCTGTGAGCAAAATCCAAATGCCCCAAAAATACTCAGCTTCCAGTGAAATGTGATGACGAAAAGCAAGAAATTCTCTCATTTGTTTCACTATTTTTGCTTGAACAGTGACTGAAGCGTTTTATGAACAGCAGTTAATTGGCCAGTTGTTTCAGCTGTTGTTGTCCCCACTGGTTTGATCATAAAGCAGGTTTTGAATTTAGCACAGTGAACCCTTACCGTTTGATGAAAGCTTTATGATGGGAACCTTGCACTCCGCTCCCATCTGCAGGGGTCAGGCGGTCACGTCGAACCTCCTTCCAGCAATTGCGTCGAGGTGATTGTTCGGTTTTTTGTTTCCAAATGGAAAGCTGGTCATCCGTGCAGCAGCAGCAGTTAAAGATAAATACCATCAAAAAAAGACTGAGAAGGAAAATGAAGACGGGGCAAAGCAGCAGAGTTGAAGGTGTGAAAGAGAGCGTGAAAGAGTGGAGGAATGACGTCGGGTTAAGAGAGCAATAGGGACAAATTTAAGGAGGGTTAATGGGGGGAGGCTGTGAAAATATGTAAGAGGAGGAGGAGAAGGAGGGGGTGCCTGCCTGCTGGCAAAGCTTCATCCTCTTGCGTAACACACGGGCCATCTCTTCTCTTAGCTGCTGTTGCCATGGGGAGTGACTCTGGATCAGGTGTGCCTTGTAAAATGAAATCCAGGCATTGTTTATAACCGTTTTTTATTTTCCGTGTGCAGGGCATGACTAACTGTGAGTCTCAGCACAGTGTGCAGGTGTTTGCTGCAGTTCAGTTGTTGTGTGTCTGATGGTGTGGGTGTGTGTTAGTGTGTTACGATCGGTTAGGAGAGGAACAACGTCCTCGTTGAGCAAGTGAGTGATGAAAACCACAATACAGTTGCTTCAGAAAGTATTCAGACCCCCCTCACTTTCTGCACATTTAATTTAATTATAAACAGATAAAACTCCCGTCAGTCTACATCCAATAATTGTGAAATTATTCAGACTCCGCACCAGATTGTGGTCATGTGTATCCTGCTTTAATTATCCTTGAGATGTGTCGAGAACTTGGTTGGAGTTCACCTGTGCCAACATGATTTGATCAGACATGGTGTAGAGAGGTGCACACCGCAGTTCACGCTGCATGTCAGGACGAAAACTGAGCCGTGAAATCCAAGGCAGAGATGAGTGATTATTGATTTTCAGTTCATCACTGGGGTCAATTAACTGAAAAGTATTAATGCCCCAGATGATGTGCTCCACTTGTGTGACCAAGAGTCCAAAACTTTAAACTTTACTCTGCTGTTTTTTACCCTGCCTTATTAAGCCTTATTATGATTATAGGGACAAAAATCTTTGGAATCGATGTAGTATTGAGTGAGAATGGTGCAACTACAAACATCTGCTGTAAATATAATCCAATGGGCTATTGTCCACGTCACAGTACGTTCAGTAAACGATTTTGCCACTGACAGGTTCAGATTGTTATCCGAAGTGTCTGACAACATTTTGAACAGAGACAGACCTTTTTATTAAAGAGTAAGATCCTCCTATATATCACTACCAGACTCCATTGACAAAAACTGTAATTTTACCTCACAGAACACAGGAGCTGCTGGAATACAGCTGCCTCCATCTGTTAGTGTGTATGTGTTATTGTGTGGTATTTTAACTTACATAAAGGATGTGAATACTTCTTCCAACACTGAAAGTTGCACAATAACACAAACAAACAAACAGATGGAGGGAGCAGTATTCCAGCAGCTCCTGTGTTCTGTGAGGTAAAATTACTGTTTTTGTCAATGGAGTCTGGTAGTGATATATAGCAATGTTTCTGGTTAAACAAAAAGGATCTTACTCGATAATTAATGCTTAATTTTTTCAGTTTCAAGTATTAACAGGTTTCAGCTTCTCAAATGAGATGAGTGTAGTCTTGGGCATTTTATAGACGGCTAATGGATTAATCGAGAAAGTAATCAGCAGATCAATCGATAATAGATATAAGCAGCCCAAGAAAACAGCAAATCTTCACATGTTAGAAGCTGAAAGCTTGGCATTCTTGCCTATTTAATTAACTGAAATGATTAATCAATTAGCAGAAACTGAGTAATCGATGAATTGACTAATCAGCTGCACAACACGACAGAAATATCATGACACATCAGATCATCCTCTTCTTTAATAATAATAATAATAATGATGATTTGCAGTCGTACTCAGCAGCTGATGTGGAGGCGGAGTTGCATTCACTGACTCCACAGATGATTTGTCTTTCACTGGCTTCTCCTATTAGCACTTTCGTTCGTTAGTCTCACGGTTGCACGTCGCCTACTTGCTCGCCCTACACAGATAGGATCAATCCACTGAACGGATAGATGAGTATTTATAGCCTGTGCGGGGGCGTGGGAGGTTGTACGCCACAAGTAGGTTAGCGGCTAATCTGATGTTGACAGCGTGTATGAGAGGGAGTTACACGTATGGAGGAATTAGGGACCTGAGCCTCCATCCTGCTTTGTTTTGCTTTTTTATAGAGAGAGGGAGCACTGCTACTCAGCCCGGGGAAGTCATTGCTCAGGCAGGCAGGGAGGGCTTTCCCTGATTTAGAGTAGGGATTAAAAAAAAAGAAAAAGGGAGGAGAGGAAAGGAGGGAGGGAGGGAGAGAAGGAACACGAAGGCAGGCAGGCAGGGAGGAGAAAGAAGCGTGGTTGCTACACTGACAAACCAGTGGAGAAGTGAAAGCACACAGACACAGCTGTGTGTTGAGGACAGACGGCAGCCAGACGCTCGGCTTTTCCGCTCTGCAGTGGCATTTCACTTTACTCCCCTTTCTTTCTTTCTCATTTTTTATTTCTTTTTTTTTTTTTTTTTTTTTTTTTTTTTGGTTTTCGTGGGAGGCAGAGGAATGTCAGTTCCTGCGGGTTATTGGTTGGGAAAGTGTCTGCTGTCTGGGTCGGGAATGTCAGGTGTTCCCCCGTAAGCGAGTCTGAATCCAGGGGGGAAAAACCAGCCGCCAGCAGCAGCAGCAGCAGCAGCAGCCGGCTACTCTCAGAGAAAGTGTCGACTTTCTTTGCTTCACTTCTCCCTCCTAACAGGTATTGTGCAGCACTGCGAGAGCTCGTCTTTGTGCTGATCAGTTTGTGTTTTACTCCTCGCTGCAGGCTTTTTCCATGTGGACTCAGTTCCATTGTCTGCCCATCTCTTTCTCCTCTTTCCTTTTTCTCTTTCTGTTATCACTTCTCATTTTGCTCAAGTTTCTAATGGTTTCCCTGCTCACCTCTGTGTTTTTACTGTTGTTTTTATGGCAGAAATTCATTTTAATTTATTATTTTTAAGGCTGCAGCTGAAGATTATTGCCATTATTGATCCACCTGTCAATTATTTTCTGAATTAGCTGGTGTATAAATTCAGATAGTGATAAGAGGAAATGTCCAAGAAGATGACGTCTTCTCTTGCTCTTTGATTTATTTATTTATTTTGTCCAAATGGTCCAAAACCTAAAGCTGTTCAAGGCAAGATTATTTGTATCGCATGTTTAAACAAGAGCTGTGCATAAACGAGACATAAAAATTATTAAAATATACAAGAAACACAAAGAAATATAACAAAAACACATAAATTTAAGCAGGAAAAAGCTGAAAATCCTCATTTGAGAAGCTACCGCTGTGAAATGTTTGCCATTTTTTGCTTCAGGAGTGATTTAAATGATGAATAGATGATGAATCAGCTAATCAGTTAATTGTTTTGGCTGAAGCTACATTTTGAATTCAACAGAAAAGAAGCTGAACAAGTTTTTCACCAGTAAAATTAAATTATTTTATTTCACACCAGCGGACAGTTTCGTCCATCGTCTTTCCTATTTCTCCTCTGAGTATCAACAATCTCGGTCAAGGGGTTAATGGCTCCGACGGTGGCTCTCTGACCCCCCCCCCCCCCCCCGGCTTAGCGTCCCCGGTGCCCGTCCTCGGCGGCGGTGGCGGCGGCTACATGTTCGTCCTCTTCCTCAGCAGCTGACGTACAACATGAGCGGGGAGGACAGGATAAGCCTGCAGCCGGAGGGAGGGAGGGGAGGAGGGGGG